>LD343374.1:0-23824 GCA_001465055.1 Ptychodera flava
ATGAATTTAAATCAGCTGGTAGCGATAATATTTCTCCAAAGCTTTTGAAGTTTGGTGTCACTTGTATTGCAGAATCTGTTACCGATATATTTAATATGTCTATCAACAGTGGTGTATTTCCTGATTGTTTTAAATGTGCCAAGGTTATTCCAATACATAAGGGAGGAACTAAGCACGATGTTAACAACTATAGACCTATCTCCCTTTTACCAGTTCTTTCTAAAATTCTGGAAAAGCAGTATATATTAGTCTTTATAATTTCTTGCAGTCATACAAACTTATTGTCAATTCACAGTCAGGTTTCAGACAACATCACTCTTGTCACACCGCTTTACTCAAGTTTACTGATCAGCTGTTACAGAATATGGATGAGGGTTTATACAGTGGTGTTATGTATTTAGATTTATGTAAAGCCTTCGATCTCGTTGACCATGAAATATTGCTTACAAAACTTTCTATGTACAGGCTTTCCGAAATGTCACTAAAGTGGTTCTGTTCCTACCTTTCAGGGCGTAGACAATTTGTCACGTACATGGGAGCACACTCTGATGTTATGCCAATGGCAAGTGGAGTTCCTCAAGGTTCTATTTTAGGCCCCCTCTTATTCCTAATGTTTATTAATGATCTTCCGCTTTGTCTCAATTCGGGAAGTTTGAATATGTTTGCTGATGACCAGACCATGTGTGTTTCAGGTATTGATATTAATCACATTGAAAATCGTATGAACGGAGATCTTCTTCCAGTTTCAAATTGGGTCCGTAACAATAACATGGCTATCAATACTACAAAAACAAAGTGTATGGTTGTTGCATCTTCCCCCAAATCAAAGTTTTTTTTACTCTGACATTGTGTTTTATATCCATACTAATGACACTAGAATAGACGATGTTACTAGCCACAAACTACTTGGTGTACAAATAGACAACACTTTAAGTTGGGACGACCACACAAATGAACTTTGTAAAAAGCTTTCGACCAGAATAGGTGTTCTTAGACGACTTTGCGCTACTTGCCAAAGAAATGTACTTTTATTGGTTTATAATGCTCTGTTTCTTTCTTTGATTGATTACTGCTATATTGTATGGGGTAATACGTCTAAGACAAATCTGCAACGTTTGTATAAACTTCAGAAAAGAGCTGGCAGAGTCATTCTTGGTGTGGATATGACATTTTCCTCTCGAACTTTGCTTATCAGTTTGCATTGGTTACCAGTTGATCTTCACATTGTGTACTTCACGGCTATTATGTCTTTCAAAGCTCTTAATGACCTTGCACCCGGCTATATCAGAGATCTTTTCCGACCTCTTTCTGAAATGAATCGTTTAAATACAAGAAGTGTTAGCGCTGGTGACCTTTACCCACCAAGGTTCAGGACTACCATGGGTCAAAGGTCGTTTGCTTTTCGAGCTACGAAAATTTGGAATTCTATTCCTGTGTCTATTCGTAATTGTGAAAGTTTTTTGTCATTTAAATCTGCTTTGCACAGTTATCTCTTCATGAAATTTTGTAACGAAGGTTCTGATCTGGATTAGATCATTTAAATTTGTATTTATTATTTATACGAACTGTATTTTTCTCGCATCTTCTTGAGCTTTTGTACAGCTCTTGAGGGCTCTGATGTAAATTACAATATTTATCTATTGTAATCAGATTACCCTCTTGAAATAAAGCCATAATAATAATAATAATAATAATAATAATAACCATAGGGAAATATTTGGTGCCAGAACCAGCAGAAAAGAAGTGCGGTTTGTCAGTCCAGAGCCAGACCGGACGAGGGACATTTATAAAGTGCGGTCAACATCCCGATATGACCAAGAAGGAGGGAGGTCATCTACTCCAGAACAACGCATGAAGTTCCAAGCTAGTAAGACAGATGGAACAAGTGCAATGGAGGGGAGGATGTCACGCATGGAAACCAAGATGTCTGCTATGAGTGCGACACTACATACAGTAACGTCCCAGTTAGCAGAACTCACAAAGGTGGTAAATCAAAAACAAGCTCCTAGAAGCCGATCACCATCTCCAAGAAATTGAGGCTGCTATGGTTGCAGAGAAATTGGACATTTCGAAAGGGACTGCCCACACCAAAGTCAAACAAGGGCTGAAGCACCTGAAAAGAAACCTTGTCCAAGCCGTTAAACACCAAAGGGTCAAACCCGGAGGCCTGAGTTTGGCCCATAGTGATACCAAGGGCCTCAACGCTTCTAAGGAAGAAAAGAGTTTCACCGAAACAACACCACCCAGTGAGCTGGAAAAAGTCTGTGTAAAACGTGTGTCACCAACCTCTACAGGGGTGACACCAGGTAATAAAGACAGACTAACAACTGAAGTACCTACAAGCTCTGATGCAAGGGATTAAACCAAACAAGCCAAGGAAGCAACAACAAAGGTTGAACATCCAACTTCAGAAGCTTCACTGGCAGAGGCGAATTCCAAAGAGCAAGAGGTCATCCAAACTATTGTAGCAGATAACAAACCTACAGAAAAGGTTGTTATCAACTCAACGGACACAAGGGACAACACCGAACATGCCATGGAGGTAAGTGACACATTGAATAACGAACAACCAAACTCACATGTTCCATTGGCAAACGAGCCTGAGGTTACTGTCACCTCAATAGATAACAAGCCTGTACCAGAAGTTGTTATTAATCAATTGGTATCCAGTTCCATGTACAGCATTCCAGTGATGATCGAAGGACAACCAATCACCGCAATCATCGGCACTGCTGCAGAAATTACTATAATTTCTGACAAAGTGTACAACATTCTGGAACATAAACCTCCGATACTCCGTCAAATCACCATACAGACGGCTTGCAGACAGAAGACAATGACAGGAAACTTGGTAGGGCCAGTGAACATACAACTGGGAGACACCAGTTTCCAAGAAAAAATCTATGTCGCCCCTGTCGGAGATGAGATGCTACTTGGCATTGATTTTCTACAAACCCAAGGAGCTACTATGAACATGGATACAAACTGGCTACACATTTTGGACATCCGGACAAGACTCCGAAAATTGCAAAGGTTATGGTAAGGAAACGAACAGTTGTCCCACCACACTCAGTAGTCAGAGTTCCCTGCACTCTTACTGTGGGAATGTCAGACTACATAGTAGACCCAGTACCAAACTTGGGGGTGATGATGATGAGAACAATACATCCGGGGGAACAATCGCCAAAGGTTTGTTTACTTAACCCTACAGATCGGTACGTAGTTCTCAAAAAGAAGAATCCAATTGCATCGGCAGTTGAAGCCAGTGTGATCTCTGTCAAACAGTGTACAGGTAAGACACACACACAGGAAACTGAACAGAAAGTGGACCAAAGCCCTAAGCCAAGTGGTGGGCTACCCCTTAATCTAGAGGATCTGTTTGAAAAATTCTGTAAGAACTTACCAGAAAAGCAATGCCAACAGCTGAAGTCACTTCTACAGGAATACGCTGACGTTTTCGCCAAAGACGATTTTGATCTTGGAAACTTCACTGCAATCACTCACAGCATCGATATCAAAAATAGCCAGCCAATCAAACAACGGTTGCGAAGAACACCAATGCATTTTGCAGATGAAGAAGAAACCCATCTAAAGAAAATGTTGGAAACTGACGTAATAAGACCATCAACATCTGAATGGGCCTCTGCTCCAGTCCTGGTGCGAAAACGAGATGGAAGTGTACGCTGGAAGATGGAATTGTACGACTCCAGAGAACAATGTGCATACTTCGAACACAGAGTAGCACAAGATGTCCTGCCGTGTGGTGGATGTCATTATTGTAATCGAGTACATCAAAACTGGAGTCTCTTCACGGAGACTGTGGATGATGTCGTCCGATTACCAACTGGCAGTCCTAATGGCAAGAATACTAAAGCTCGGCTGATAAGTGGGCTAAACGGATCTGGAGTACACAAAATACAAAGACCAACAGGATACAGTACTCCAGTTACAGGGGCGGCCGATAAAGGGACGACAAGAGATGAGAGGAACTGGCCTTGGGATCCAGGTGGTCTGTTCGGCATCACGACCAATAGTACAGAGGCTTCACTTCTTAGTGTGCCAGAGAAGCCCCTAATGCTACACATTTGGGGACCCCATGGGGATCACTATGGGTCAGATGTCTATTGTCAGGCCCTCCAAATGGTAAAGGAATGGTGTTCGCCACAGCAACGAATATATATGCACAATTTTACAGGTACCATCAACACAGTAAGGCGGTGGACAAAAGCTTTCAAAAACTGCTACTTCGGCTTTTCATCGTAACGGCCAATTTTGATCAATGGCAGCGAAGAGCATTGAAAGAAGTGCCCAGTGATCGGTTATTGATAGGAACCGATTTTCCGTATCTCGGGGGCACTACCATCAGCACCCCAGCCTTAATAGGGGATGTTGCCGTAGCTGTTGCCAAGACAAGGAGGACTGATTTGGTGCGCCTCCTTAAGGCAACAGTTAACAATACCAGGCGAATTTATCACTAGGGATGGTTTTATATCTTGCCAGTAACATTGCTAGCTGTCAGCCATTTTAAATGTCAAGGTGTAGCCAGTAACATTGCTAGCTGGCGGCCTTGTAAAATTAACCTCTCAGTCTTCTATATCCCTAGAATAACCATTCCTGCAGAAAATAAAAGAGGGGAGAGTGTAGTGAAATGCGGGCTTTCGGCCGTTAGCGGCGCCCTCCTGCACAGGTGCTGCGCCGCCGTTGTATTCATGGAATGCCTAGCCTCGTACATTACGCATTTCCCCTCCATGAAACAGCAGAACGATACCTACTGCCGAACTGAGCAGACGTCTAATTACGACTAGCCTTCTGCGGATCCAGTGCAACAAAGACTTGGTAAGTCTACCGAGATTATATCACTGGGTAACACTATAGTTGCATAGCCAGAAATGCTTTCTCAAAGGTCTTTCCAACTTCCTTCCCAGTCTCAAAAGGACATTGCACTGTGACTCTGATATATCTTGCCTTGTACATGTAATAAAGTCATTTTGATATTCTGGAATTGAAATTCATTATCATGATATTTACACCATAGTTTAACACATTTTTTGCCAGTGCACTGTTGCAGCAAGGCCAATGACATTTACAATAACTTGTAAGAGCTATCTTTGTCATGCTAAGAGACTTGCCCTGAGCCGTCATGTCAGATTATTGTTACACCAAGAAAGACTTGATAATTGTGTTCCTGCAGTCAAATATGTGCTTAAGAACATGACTGTAATTTAGAATGCTACCAATGAACATTCCAATATACTTGTACACATTCCCTAAACATACCAGTTTCTAGGCCTTGCCCTCATTGTACTAGTAGCTGGGCACTGAGTGTTTTACCAGGAGCTAATCTTGTACCTCAAATTTTGAATGTTTACATCTTTTACATTCCAGGATGCTGGAAGCTCACATTCTGTGGACGAGATGCACAGCAGCAGCCCTGTTTAGGTATGCTCGTCTATGAAGGAGCAAGCAGTTTGTGTTGTTTCTTGAAGGTCTTAGTCTTATATTCTACAGCATGGAAAGAGACAATGTTGTGCTAGGTTTGCTTAGTTATCTGGGGTTTCAAACTGTGATTACATCAGATGTGTGAAAGGAACATTTCAATTTGTAGAGTACTACTGGCTTGACAAAGTTTGAATGTGAAATAAATGGACTGACAATTATGAGTAGTCCATAGAGTACAAGAGATTTCCCAGTGAAACAGCAATTTTGCATCAGATGCATGAGGTAAGAGGTAAACTTTATAACATCAAATTATGTTATCAATATGATTTTACAAGTAGCATTCATAAGAATGTCATTTTTAGTGAATATTTCCTTGTAAGTATTAGATTTAATTATGTTGCAACAATTACTGTTTCATTTCTTGTAAATTGCAATAAATGTTAGTCTGAAATTCATTTTGATGATTGTTGTTGTTTTTTTAATGTAGCTTGCAGGATTTCTAACTACTTCAGCTGTTTTTTTGTTTTTCAGATGTTTTACAGTCCTGCTTTGTGCAGCTCCATCACATAGAGGACCCCATAGGCCATGCCATTGGATGAAAATCCTCCCCTGTATTGGCAAAATTTGATGAAATCCAATGTAAATTTGAAGAATGGTCAAAAGTAATTATTCCCTCATTATGGTTCATATTGAACTGGTTTGTCAGCAAGCCATACAAAAGCCCTAGAGTGGCCTGCCTGCAAGCCAGCTTGTAATGGCTTGTTGGTAAACCAGAGGAAGCCTTAAAGTGGAAGAGAAAAAAGTCATTCAATGCGACAAAATGGTTGTAGATTATGTTTACTAATTACTAACATGAGGATCACTGGATGACATGAAAATGGTGGACCAAAATATTTTCAGCCCCCTCCCCACAGGCAGAGCAACAAATTTCAAGTCCCCCTCTACTACCCCAAGAATTTTCGAATCCGCCCCACCCCAGATTCCTCCAGGGCCCATCCCTTTTGGAAGGCAGCCGAAGTGTAAGCTTTTAACCAACTTGAACTGGTGGTGATATAAACATGGTAGGATGAGGGTTATAGTTGTAAATGAGCTAGCGGAGATAATATGTGATTCGGTGTTCTAGGTATCACCAAAGTGATAGTGTTTTCAACATGATTATATTTTCAAAATGTAGCTAGTAGCTGTATTTAAAACGGGTTGATTAAGGTTAACTCAATGTTAATATAAAAACTGTAAGAAGAAATTGACAATTTATGTCAAAAATTTGTCAACAACTAAAGTCACGAAATTCAAAAGGTTTACAAAACCTAACACTAGAAAAACTATAAATTTACAAATAATCCAAATAAATTTGATATCACTACGCACCTCTATTTATTGGTCAGCGTTTCAAATCAAGTGCAATTTGACATCGATGTACCATAACGATGTTATTTACGGACAGCCATTACTGACTTCAGTGATCTAGCGTAATGTCATCTTAATAAATATTATCATATTATGATGTGCGTTTATCAAATCATTTAAAGTATTTAAATGTTGTGATGTCCTTGGACTTTACAACGTTGTTCAGGGTATTATGTTGTCATGAAAGTTTAACATGTTGTCCTGGGCATTTACAATATTCTGCAGGTTGTCTTTGGCATTTACAGTTTTGTCCATCCTAAGAATTTATTCTGTGAATTCAGAATGTTGTCCTGGACATCAACAATGCGGTCCTAGGATAGGACAACAACAACATATTAAGTACCTAGGACAACGTTTTAAATGATTATAAGCTTATGGACAATATTGTGAATGCTCACGACACAATTGTTAATGTCCAGGACAACATCATGACTGTCTGAGATAAGAAACTGAATGCCTAGCACAGCATTGTAAATGCCAAGGAAAACATGTTAAATGCCAATGACAGCATTTGAAATGCTGAATGCCCAGGACAACATTGTAAATGCTATTTTACATGCACATCACAAAATGATAATTCAACATGATGTTAGACACATAAGTCAGTCATGGCTTTCCATATACCGCTGGCATTCTATACTCGGGGCATTTGATATTCTTCCCGTGTCTCTTCACGTAGACGTTCGAGGTTATTATAAAGAACGCTTTAACGCAAAATACTGAAATTTGGGAAGTTCAGTACAATTCAATGTAATGTTCATCAATTTGCCAATCGTTACACCACGGAAAACACAGTATCGGCAATTTCCATTGGTTGACCTGGTAGACGTGCAAAACACATCTTGTAATTTTGTAATTTTCTCAAAACTTTCATAAAGACTTGGAGTGAGAAGTTATTTTGCAAACTGTAAAAACTAGTGTCAGTGTGCAAGATTGAGGCAAGATTATTTCCTTTCCATACCACAAACCATCAAAAACTGTTGGCTCGGCAGTTTTCTCTGCTCTAATAAATATATCGTAATAGACTTTCTTCGAGTAGTCAATAACACAAATTTTCCTCATACATGAAGGTTACTGAGGAAGGTATGTTTTGGAACTCTAAACTGCAGAATAGTTATATTTCAGTCTTGATTAGCTCGTAACATGTTTGGGGGCTGAAATTTCCATATAAAAACAGCGTGAACAGCATAAAGTCAAATGATATGGCATATTTCTTTAAGCTGTATGTCGAAAAGTGAGATGGGAACACTACATTTTCTTACCTTACTTGTCTAGTAACTGCATCTTAGAGAAGGGGTATATTACTTTTTCACGTTTAACGTGAGATTCTTTGACAAAATCATAACAAGATATGGACGATATGGAAATTTTTATGGTCGAAAACCGTAGGGTGGGGTACTTCAGGACTGTTCGGCTCAAAAGGAACGGAAACTCCCCCTTTCTGTTTATTTTGTATTTTTATTAATCAGAGAACAGCATTTACAAAAATCAGAAAAATGATAATACCTTTAATTCTTAGCAGACCACACATTAAAGTTACTGTAGCACTTTGTAGCAGTGACTTATTATAACCAATTATTATGAATTGAAAATGCTCCAATGAATCCGTGGCATTTTCAGGCCAACCGAATTTGAATATCGAAATCGAAGAAGCTATTCTGAAATATCGTCATATTTCTTTTCTTGATTGTCGTTTTAGAGTTGGCATATCAAACATCGGATTTTACAAGTAACGCCGGATTAACGCTGTGCATTACGCGGCCAGTTTATATTTGATGGTGATATTGAAGAACTAAACGCGAATTGGCTCGAAATCCAGTACCATGTGCATTGTTGCCATGAAATAAGTGAGAAGATGCAAAGACCATCGCTTTACAATATCCTTGAAATAAATCGAATATCGAAATTTGGTGCAGAATAGGAGGTTCCATTTCAATTTTTCATTTTCTGTTGACCTTGACCTGGCGTCATAAGTCGGACGGCTATGCCAAACATAATAAGTTTTGAATTAAATGAACGTTTCAGTCAGGCCTTTAATTAAAAACAACTTACTCTGCTTTTTTTATAACGACTTACTCTGCTTTGTTTCAGAGACAGTGACGGTACATGGTCTTCAGGTCCCCCTCCCAATTGAGTTGCTATATGGAGTTGCGTGTGAAAGAGTGGACAAAGTTTCAGGGTAACTACTTTTCAGTTAGATGCGTTCCTTATTCAGAATAAAATAATTAATTGATGGGAGTTGATAAATACGTAATTGATTTGCAGTTCTCTACAGCTCGATGTCTTTTCTTACTTTCTTTTTTGACTTTTCCCGGGATCAAGAATTCCCTTTTTGCAACTATCATTGACTGACAACTGTTCTAGATCCATAGCTGTCCTTGTGCCAGACTTTCAGATCAGCCTCAGGTCGAGTAAACAGTGTCTCAGCATAGATACTGCCGTTTTATCAGAAAGTATCACAACGGGAGGAAGAAGCGAGCTTTTTAGTCATCAGCTGTTAAGAAAGCCGTACAGTATAGTCACGGGTGGATGTTTTGTCTAAAATGTATCAGTCTGAGTGAGACGGGATCATCACTAGAAATGTATACATGGTCGAGACAAAACCAATATCGAAAATCGCATATCCGAAATACCGGGCTGTGTATCAAATTGCAATATTCGATTTTGTTGCGCGCATAAGACAGAACACGTCGCACAAGAGCAACTACTTCATGCGCAATATTGCTAGCCAACACTCGTAAACATCAATTTAAAACCGATTCACACAAATGATTTTCTCTTACCAAACTAGAAAAATGCCTGGCGGTAACATGTATCGCGCACCTCGCGCAATTTAAATTTTCGAATTTGTTCACAAATTCGCAGTGATTTATGTAAAAATTTCTTGAAAACGACTTTTCCTTAGATCTGAAATCCGTAAGAAAATGCAATTTAGATATAATATATGATGTGATTTCCACATCGAAATATGGTTGGCCTAAAAATGCCACGGATTAACATGTTTCAGTACATCGCAGTTGTCTTTAACTTAAAACCTTTGCCACAAGTTTGCAACTTTATTAAAAATTGTTATGATGAACATCAAGAACAATATTCACCACAGAGTAATCCCGAAAATCATTAAGTACAAAAATTTTACAATCAAGTGAAATGAAAATACTAAATGTCTATGAGTGCTGTCATACTATCACTATACTTTACTTTGCGAATGTAATAACCTTCAGTCAAATTCCTCAAGCTTTATATGCCAAACTGTGAAAGCTTGCCAAACTGTGAAAGCTTCTTAAATATGCAATTTATAAATTAGCTCACACGAAAATGCATAATGTCTTTCATTACCATTGCATAAATGTATCATCAATATACATAGCACTTTCAGCGACTTTGGTCAAGTCCTTTCAGTTTATTGTGCCTAATTTGGAATGTTCATTGAAAAGGCAAATGATTCATTATGGAAATGTAAAATCTCTTTCCCTAATACAATATAATTGTCTCTTGAATGTACCCTTCGTAAGTAGTAAGTTTCAAGTCCTTTTAGTCTTATGTCGCTAATGTGGAAAGTTCTTTGGATGCGCAAATTAGTGATTACCTGAAGTAAAAATGCGAAATGACTTTCGATCATGTTACATCATAGTATCTTTAATGTACAGAACAGGTTTTGTAATTTGCTGATCTCTAATGATAAATGATTTTCAATTATGTCATATCATAATCTCTTCAATGTGCATAGCGTGTTTCATCATCTTTGGTGATGTCAATCCAAAGATATATAGTACTCATGAAAGTTCATCAAATATGCAAAATAGCAATTTATTTTCAGGTCACTCTTTTATATCTTACATGGTCGGTATATCCTACTGTGATCAACATTTGTAGAAAAGTTCATCACATTTTGTGCCGCCGTCCTCAACTTGTATCGTTATTTTCCTAAAGTCATTAATTAGTATGGAAAATAAGCATAAAGTATGCAAACCACATCCACTAAACTAATCTGTTGTTGTCATTCCCGAACACAATGTATATTTACGATTTCATTCTAATCCTGTCAGGCGTTCTTGAGATATTACACCAACAGACAGATAGACAGATATTGCTGCGACATTAGCTTACGTATGTGAATACGTGAACAAAAAGTTAATTCTCTAGCAGTCATAGAATAAGAGAGATAAAACCAGGCAATTGCAAGTCAATAAATGTAATATATGTAATTAACTGCTGTGCAAACATACAATGTACGTAGGTGAAACGGCTATACAGTAAACATTAATATGCAAAACCAGGGCTCGAAGTTAACTTTTTCCCCTGATAGTCCACTTGGGCTACCATTTTCTTAAGGTGGTAGCCCGGTGACAATGGCTGGTAGCCAATGCATATTTTAGTTCAGGGATATCTTTTTTGTTACCCAGACAAGAAAAGGCGATATTACAACTTGAAGATTCTGCCCATGAAGTGAAATTTCTAGTCATTCGATGGGAATACTTGCACACCTTTAATACCCAAGGAAACAGGTATAATGGACGATAGTGATTCTCAAAAGTTTGGTGACCTATTAAATACGACATTTAACTAATCCAATAATCATTTCCATTCAAGGTAATACATTACCAGGTCCATGGGACATTTGTGGTTTACAAATTTAGGTAGGACCATCCTGAACCACTGATAGTTAGTGGTGGTACCAGGTGTCCGGAATGGGTAAGCGTACCCTGCTAACATGCAGGATTGGTCCCAAAATTGTCTAAATATTGTATGAAATGATACAGGATATGAATCACTGTAATAAGTCAAAGCTGGGAATGCTGTCGTTAATCATTTGAGTGACCGAGGTGTCATATTTGGCCACAATGTCGTCATATCGACCGTAGAACTTTTTGAAAGTCCTGACGAGTCTTTTTGTTGTGTATCCCTGTCTTACTAAATTTTGATGCCGATGAACTGTGTGTCTCAGTTGAAAGTCAGCATAGGAATCACGAGCCCTACAATACCTGAGAAGTTGAGACACGTACACACCATAAGCAGCAGGAGACCTATTAAATTGACAACCCGTTTCACTCGCAGAGTTGTATGTAAATTTTGATAGTCGTCATGACAACGACACGACCTTCTCAGCACTGCGACATACTGTAGCAGAGCTAAAAATAGGGAGGAGGCATAGGGAGGGAGGGAGGAGGCCTACAGAGAAAACGCAGTCAGCGTGGACTCTCTGTTGTGCGACGGAACAAAATACTACCATTTTCAGTAATAGAGCGCGAAGCTTTTGCAGTGAACTGCAATAAAACTGCTTACACTAATTAGTTTCAGCTGTAGCCGTGGCCACTTTGGTGTTGAACAAGGCTACTTGATAAAGACCAAAAAGTCTGCTTGTACAAAGGCAAAACTAGCTCTGTCTGAGGCTCGAGTTGTAAATGAGAGTTTACGATTGGCACCCTGTGTTCAAGATTAAGATACAATGTAACATTACCATGCACTGGTCCATGTACAAATCTTTTTTATTTCAACTTCCCTAGACAAACTGTCTGCATGGGACATACAATGTTGTCGACTTTGCCAGCTGGCTACAGCTGAAACTAATTAGTGTGAGCAGTTTTATTGCAGTTCACTGCAGTGGCTTCGCGCTCTATTGAAAATGGTAGTAAACGCAGCCACAGGCGTTTTTTTTCATACAGATCACCTGAACTAAACGCCATCAAAGGCACCACCTATTCAATCAAATCAAATCAAACAAAAAGTTCAATTTGTATTCTTATTGTTACAAAAGGTTCCTCATGACGAGTTGAGAATAAAACCAAAAATACGGTAAGGGATGGACCATTAGATCTTTGGAGGGGTGGTGGTCACAATGAAATTGTGAAAAAATTTTTTCTACAATTGTAAATTTCTAAGAATTTTTTTTTCAAAATGAGAAAAGCTGTGCTAATTTTTTTGTCTGAGTAAATTTTCAGATTTATAATTTTTTTTAGTTCGACGCTGTCTGAGGATACAATGTACATCCATATCACTTGCGCAAATAAGATTGCGTGCTGTAACCCCAACATACATATGGCCTAGTGATTTATATTGCTGATAGATTTAGCGAAATGTTGCAGATCATCTTTTGACAAGCTAAGAAGCTGTTTAAAATATAGTGAAATTTGCATATATGTGTTTTTAGGACAATTTTTGCCCTTTTTTGATCAAAACATGCATTTCTCTGTAGTAGCATGTCCAAATTGATTGGATGTGTATGGATGTGGTGAAATTTCGATATTTGTCTTTTTCGGGCAATTCATGCCATCTATGGTCAAACAATCTGCATTTTCTGAAACAGCTTGTAAAATTTCTTTGAAATTTGCTACATAAGTCCCTTAAGATTTGTTTAAATCATGCTTTTTTTTGTTGTGGAAATTTTTTTAGGTAACTGTCATTCAGCATTTGCTACACACAAACGATGTCATGCAGATTTATTCAGTATTAACTATAAAGAAATCAGTGTTCTCCCAGGATTGTTTTACAAGAGGGCAAAGAAGTGGTGCGAAGCACCACAAGCGACCGCGTAAGCGGTCGCAGGGGGAGGTCAGGAGGGGGATGTCCCCTTCCTGCCGTTGGAGCTTTTGAAAAACAAAGATTAAAATGGTGTTATTTGGTGGCACTTGGGGAGTATTTTTTCAGACTTTTTTCATATAAAAAACTCAAAGGAAAAGAAATCTGAGACAGTGTTCCATAACTTTTATTCCAGTTCACTGATTTCAATGAAGACTACATTTTTTGAAAACGAAAACATAGTGACAGACATACATTTATCTTGTTTACCCATTCTTGCATTCATCATTGCAATAAAATACTCAAAGCTCGCCACGCAAATGTACCGTACATATTACTGTACTGCACTGTTTAGTGCTGCGGGCGGGCTGGGTTGCCGTCTCCGAGTACAAGTGCTGTCGAAGTGAATTTCGTTGCACAATTATATAAAGACCTGAGACTGGAATAACAAACAATGCAATATAAGGCAAAAAAAAAAAAAGAAAAGAAAAGAAAAGAAATGTTTCTGGTCAGCGCGCGCGTCACTTGAACAACAGCGCGTCACCCTTTTTTTCTGTTTGTGGCCGGTGGCCGTGGCTGACACCAAGCCAAAATGGCTGAAGAGAAAGACAAAATTCTTTGGGGGGAATGATCAGTGACTGCATGAACAGTATATATGTGACTATATTGATAAAACTATAAAACTGACCCTCCTCCCTCCCTTGAGGCAAAAAAAAATAAAAATAAAAAAAAAAAAATGCGCGTCACCGCACCATTTTTTAAAGAAAGACCTGACCAGAAACATTTCTTTTTTTTTTTGGCCTAAGTCTTAGTCACAGTGTTTTTAATGCCGATCAGGGATACCGGACATTAGCTGACCAACAAAATGTGAAATGATTAAATAATTTCTATCTCTACCGTAGGGTCCAATTGACTTGGGTCCAATCGGCTGGGGTCCAATTGACCAGTTCCCGCATGCAGCTGTGCTCGATCAAACTGCTTGCTGAAGCAGGGAGACAGTGCGTGGGTCAGAACAGACTTTGAACCCGGAACTCTAGAATCACGCCTGATGATGTCATAGATCATGTGAAGACTTCTTTATGATTGGTCAGATTGTTGTAGATCATGTGAAGATTTCTTTATGATTGGTCAGATTGCCAAAAGGTCATGGGTTAAATCCTGAGCGGCAAATTAAATCTGATATGCACTGGTAGGCCGTTAGGACGTTTGAGCGAGGAGTATATCGTCGCCGTTTTTTCGCTCTGATTTTTGTACAGTTTAGCGTAAAATTACCATAGGACATTATCATTCAGGGTACGTAAAGGTTAGCTATGAATTTAAAACCAACAAACAGCGTTTGCGATGCGTTGATGGCCCTTGGATGACCGATTCTTAGACCGCGATATCGTCCCGAAGAACAACGGTCACGGACACACCCATAGTTTGATCGAAGAGCTACAGATTGTTTAAAAATTCGGTAAGTAATTTTCAATACCACGAGTTGTCTCTATAATTTTCGCAGCTTTCACTGTCTTTGGTCGTGCTATATTGATATTGTTCTTGGCGAACCCTGTTGAAGTTTGCCAAATGAACGTACGGTATTGGCAAAAATAATATGGAGGTTGGTACAATGGTTTATTATAAAATAAACAGTGAAGTGTTACTCCACACTGTCTGTCTCTGTGCGTTAATTACAAGTAGGAGAGTTGTAGTAACGGATAGAGCCGGGCTATTATCTATTATTTTTATTCATTGATTCTAAATTTTGATCGGATCCGATTGATGATATACAACAGGTACTCATATCTTTTATTATTTAAACTGAGACCTAATTTTGGTAGGGCCGTTCACAGTTTACGTCACTGTTCTCTCATTAATATGCAAAAATAAATATTCGTCCGCATTTTTAGATTACGCTTTTGAAAATTACGCATGCAAGAATGACGAAAATACAACTCAGTGGGCTAACTGCTAGTGTAATAATGAATACCAATAGGCATATTCACGACTCAGAGTATAAGCTGCAAAAACAGCTACGTATGCAACATTATTACACCTCACTCATTCAGCGTGCACTGCCATTGGTTAAACACGACTCACGTGACATGTAAAAGAACGTGATGATGCCCTCTGCGAATGTGATGATGCCCTCTGCGAATTTGATGATGCCCTCTGCATTTGATATTACATGATTGACGTCATTTTACTTACTGTGCATCCTTTCTGCGCAAAACAAATTGTCGTTCGCTTGTTGTACTTTGCAGTTAGCAACTTATGGCTGCAAAACGTCATGCAGAGCTGTTACATGCACAGTTAGACGATATTTTGATGCAAGTAAACAGCAAACGAACGAAAATGGCAACAAGGAATGCAATTTCTGTGTTCAGCGACTATGCAAGCAACAAATTTGGATACGCCACCGAGGAGATCGGCAAACTTTAGCAGCAACCCTAGACTCGGCACTGACAACATTTTACGCTGAGGTCCGGACTCAGAAGGCGAACTGTACTCGATGAAGTCTTTGTGTTTTTGTTTCTTTGCATGTTTGCTTGTTCGGTGTAATAAAAATAATAACACATGAGAGCTTGGGCAATATCACGATTTTTTGCCTGCCCTCGGGCTGGTGGTCATGATCGAAATACTGATGATGCCCTCGCCTACGGCTCGGGCATCATCAGTATTTCGATCATGACCACCATCCCTTGGGCAGGCAATAAATGGTGATATTGCCCTCGCTCTCATGTGTTATTATTTAATTGATAAAATTTGTCCGCATTTCAAGCTGCATGTCCGATATCGTGAGCGTACAGCTATATTTAGTAACAAACCTGTAACCGTGCACTGCGCTATTATAAAGGGATACTTTTTGTTTTAAAACATTTTATGAGACATTTCCATTTGCATTTCTTCTGTTTGAGATGTGCTGAACCCCAATCAGCGCTGGTCAATAGTTGTAGTTTGGAGTGGTGTGTCACAAGTAAATAGTGAAAATGAGGCTGAAAAGCAATGATTTGGTAATCTGGCCAGTATAAAAGAGGTAGGCATAAATGCAGGTATGGTTGGGGAGGCGGGTAGCAAAGGAAGCATGCATAGCAGCATTTTACCATGAAACCTTTTACCCCACCATTTTCTGTGGCATATTGTCTGCAATCACAGCGGCCTCTATGCTGCTAAAAGCCCCGCCCCATTTTTTTGCGGTATATCGTCTGCAATCACAGCGGCCTGTATACCGCAAAACTGTGCCAGTACAGATCTTTACATGATAAAATATGAATAACCTGCTTATAAGCCACAAACAGTTGCAGCTTGGTATCCACAACTATTATGGGTTAGCATGCACAACTGTGTGCCAGAAGCCATATTTTTTCGTAAGGGGTCTATGCTGAGACGCTGTTTACTCGGCTAAGGCTGATCTGAAAGAACGGCACAAGGACAGCTGTGGATCTAGAACAGGTGCCAGTCGATGATAGTTATGTATAACAAGCAAGCATATGAGAAAGAAACAGTGATTGTTTGTCATATGCTTGCTGAGTATTTCCCATTTTATGTATAGGTGCCTAAATTGTTGAATTCTTGTTAATTAGCCATAATGTAAAGACCCACTGTACAGTTGTCAACAATCACAGATATGATAAGTGTATATTATCTTATGTTTATTTCCCGAATTACTTTGCAATGCCAAGCTTCAGTGAAAGAAACAAGGTAATAAACAGAACAAAAAGTTATAAAATCAAAAAGTTACTTCATTTACCCGTCATACCCTTCATACCCTTCAGATGCAGCTATAGGAAACACACATTGTACTTTAATGTCTCTCTCCCCTCCCCTCTTGACCACAGAAGTATAGTATATCTGATGCAGACTAAAATAAAAATTTGATTCAGAAAGTAACTTTTGATGGATTCTCATCTGTTTTTGTCAAGCTTCTTTGGCTGATTTTTTATTGACATTTGTTGGGAATCTTTTTTTTTCGAAAATTTTCCGCCCCAAAGGATATCAAATGGTCCACTCCTTACCAGCTAAATGCCTCCCACCACAGCCCTGCTGACTGCCAAAGGCAAAACCACTGGTTGCAACGCGCAGTTTCTCCGCCGAAAACAACAGATTTTTCATCCAAAATCGTGATCGATCTCCTATTTTGAGCACGCTCAACTATATACGATGTGCTAAGCCGTGCTTTTAAACTTACACAAAGCCCACTTTTCTCTCTATATGCGATGGGACCATATCCGTATCAGACGCCATTATGAATCTTGGTCTTTCCTATGAGTCTTGCACACGATAAGCCTCCCACCGTGCACCATAGACGAAGCCGCTGATTGCAGCGCGGTTTCTTTTCCAAAAACAGCCGATTTTTAATTCAAAATCATGATCGATCCCAGTTTTCAAGCATGCTCATCTTGTTTAGATACACAATGTGCTAAGCTGCGTTTTTAAACTTATGCAAAGCTCGCATTTCTCTCTCTGTGCGAGGGGACCATTTCGCGTCTGCCATTGTGAATCTCGTTCGATAGCCAGTAACACTGCCCTAATCTGCAGAGCTACGTCTAGAATGGGATGTGGAGTTATGAATTGCAATCGGAATAGAATGTGGAGTTGTGAAATGAAATTCAAAATTGAATGTGAACTTGTCAAATTAAATTCAGAATAGCATACAGAGTTGTGGAATAGAAAACGGCATAGCGTACAGAGTTGTGGAATGGAAAACGGAATAGCATACAGAGTTTTGGAATAGAAAACGGAATAGCATACAGAGTTGTGGAATAGAAAACGGAATAGCATACAGAGCTGTGGAATAGGATACGGAGTAGTGGAATAGCATGTGGAGTAGTGGAATAGAAAACGGAGTTGCAAGTCAAGTTGTAAAACCAAAATTGTAATTTTGGCAGGATTGGACACCATAGATAGACCCGACACTGCATGCCAATTACTGACTGAATTTCAAGTCCAAGGCTTTGGTTGTCCGTGCGGGCTACCATTTCATGGATTTTGGTAGCCCCAGAGAAAAGTTGGCAATCTGTGGACTGGGGACTACCGCTAATTTCGACCCCTGAAAACCACTTATCAGCAACACACGGAAATTTCAATGACCATGTGCAAAACCATCTCATCTCGCATAGCATAAGGAGATTTCAAATTGTTTGGGCTTAAAAAAAATGGCTCGGTTAGACCTACAGACTATCTCATGAAACGTTCTGGATAAAATAGGTCGACACCCTCGGGACTAATGGTACTGATGGTATCAACCGAAAACAATAGAACAATACCACTTGGATCACATTACAGGACATGAATCCTTTAAGATTGACAGGGACTATTTAAGCAGGCAATTAATTGGCGAAACATCTTGGCCAGGTAAAATTATTTTTTCTAAGTGACTGTGAATAATCCAAATAGCTGCGATGTGTGTTCGTGTGTGCACATAGTATACACATATGTTTACTAATTATATGTGTGCATGCGTGTGTGTTATCATGGCAGAGGTCACTAAAAATCTGAGTTCGCAAGGATGGGAGTTGAAAATTCGCACGTGACGGGCGAGGGGTTCAGTCAATGTTTTAGAATGCCCGAGGCAATTTCTGCCATCCATTCGACTTTAAACAATGACAAGTCCCTAAAATTATAAACGTAATGAAACACACCATTCAAACAAGTTAAAACTCTCATTGTTGTTGTTGAGTCTTTGCAAATTGAACACACATGACTATTTAAGTTCGAAGGATTTTGAATAAAAGTCGAAGTTCACAACTTATTAAATTAGCCGATACTAACTTAGAGGTGTCATTGGTTTTAGTTGTTATACAACAAGACACTTTTTAAAGGTATACTGTCACCTGTTCCAATTTTGCCGCAGTTACCATGGAAAGAGAAAATCTAACCAATCACAGATTTTAAGCGGATGGCTGCTTTTTAAAACATAGCGCCGAAGTCGCCATAGCACGGGTGACGGTATTCAGGAGTATTAATTTGGTGGGAGTTCAGCACAAAGGCATGGACAAGTTGCAATGCAAGCACATTAAAGGGACAAAGTCGCTCATTTTTGACATTATATTGGTGATTTTAATTTCATTTGGAATATTATTGATGTTGTTGTGCTAACTGAAGTATGTTTAATCACTAGTTGTTATGGTGCAACTCACTCGAAGCAGAACATTGCAAATATTTTACAAGAAACTTTATTTTTGGAGCAGTAAACCTTGGTACATGACAAACTTTGGTCATTTTGATGCTCCCCTGAGTAAAATGTAACAGATAAATTAAAATTTTGATAAAATTATTAATATTTAGCCCGCAAGAATGAAAAGGTGACGAGTTTTGTTCATTTGGTAACTAAACTTCTGTATCAAATTTTACTGAAATCCATACAGCCGTTCTGTATATATTGTTGTACTAGACAAACTGCCAGAGAAATGGCGTCTGTTATGTCCGATATTGGAACTATTATTTGCTTAAAATTAAAAGTGAATTCACACAGCATGGCGAATTGAAAATCATTTATAAATACCTTTTTATATGTGATTTCATAAATATGCACACGTCATGCAGCAAAATCTAAACAATTGTTGCTATTTTGAAAGTCTATGAATATGCCATAGAGACCAGGTGTGAAACTCGTTTTGGTCATTGTTTTCATGGACTACCATCGTAGGGGGCGCTATGCTCAATTTTAAGCTTGGGGGTCAGGCCTTCTTGGTCGTGCCGTATAGATTACTCATAATGCATTGCAATGTGCTGTCGTAGGTGGCATTATATACAATTTTAACCTTGATTACCCAAAATGCATTGCAATGCGCCATGATATCCTATGCCTTTCATATTCACTCATAGTGGTATCTAGTTTCCTTGCAAAAATATTTGGTAGCAGATATGTGCAGTTTGTATTTTTATTTAAGGGGAGATGGTTGACTTGTGAAATTAGAAAGACAAGGAAAGTCTGTGGTTGAATACAAGTTTCATTGTATTATATAAAGACAAAGGTTTGTATAATAAATGCTAAAATGACAAAACTGATCTGCCTAGCAACACGTGAAAGGGCAGTCTAGAACGTAGGCTTTTTAAATGTGCTTTCAAATTTCAAGCATTTTACACATCCATGATCCATATGTTTTCTAAAGCTGAAAAGTAAATTGCTGAATGAGCATTCAAATCAAAACCTCCACAAATAAGGGGTAATTTGCATTCATATACTGAAAATTTCCTGTCTGTAGACCACAAGGGAGCCAGGAAGGTAAAAAAAAGAAACAAACAAACAAATAAATAAGCAAATAAATAATCAAAATATAACAAACATACAAACAAGCATACAATACACAAATAAATAAAAAACAAAGACAAACAAACAATTAGATAAACAAAAAAACAAACATACAATATCATAGAACGTTGAATTAATATCACAAACGAATAAACAGGCAAATATATATATATATATATATATATATATATATATATATATATATCAAACTGAATATTAAGTGTTTGAACATGCTTGAGAAGAAACTATGGTTGATAAACAGATGAAAAACAATTAAAGTATTATCAGAATTTACAGCTACTGTCCCTTTAATATCATTTTATTTTCAATTTCAAAATGCCATGGATGCAGACACACAGTGCACAGTAACAGTAGCAACAACATGTGTATTTCCATCCTTTCTCTCGATATTTTTTCCAACAGCAAAATCAACTGGTACTAGATCTTCTACCGGTTCTACAATTAAACGGATCAATCACAAATAACATGGGCACAAAAAATGAAGTGATTAAAAATTAACGTTAATATTAACAGCCACTCAAACCCTAGTTACTCTATACAACAACAAAACAAAATCTATGGGTATGAAAATTGATATTCTGAGAAAAAAAATATTTAGTTTGACAACTATTTGTTCATCACAAGCTAGTGGCCTTCAGCTGGTGGGCTATGCCAAACTACCAGTAACGTCACTACGTTGTAGTACGTAGGTATGTCCGATCCTACTACAAACTTCTTGACTGAATTCTATCAGATAATGTGCCACTATATGCTACGAAACGTGCAAATCAATTGCTACTAAACGATCTCAAACGTGTAAATTTGGCGAGAATAATGAATGACATATCTCACTAATGTTTTGAAAATTCAGTGAATGTATCGATACTCACTCGCAAGTTACCGACTATAAGTAACGTCACAACGTTGTAGTACGTAGGTATGTCCGATCCTACCACAAACTTCTTGACTGAATTCTAGCAGATGATGTGCCACTATATGCTACGAAACGTGAAATCAATTAATACTACTAAACGATCTCAAACGTGTAAATTTGGCGAGAATAATGAATGACATATCTCACTAATGTTTTGAAAATTCAGTGAATGTATCGATACTCACTCGCAAGTTATAATAATGATATAATAATGCGTGTTTTGCGTTTAAAGGCCTCCGGCCCATATGCAAGTGGAGAACTTCTAAGTCTAGCAAATGACTGAATATATTTACAGTGGCAGCTTTAAAGAAGATATTTCTCTGGTTCTAACAGACTCTTAAAGGTGTTATAAGTGCGTAACTTTGGTTTATTTGTTACGTTTGTAGACCAAATTTGTTTGCAAACATCTGTTACTCTAACGGTAAAATTTGACAGAAACACTGTCTTGTTGCCAACTTCTTGAAAATACCAAGCGTGACCAAACCCATACGAAAGAAGAATATTTTTGACGGATGTCGCCCAATTGTGTCTGCTAAAGTTGTCGAAATTGAAAAGCATATTGTAAGCTTGTCAAGGTAGTCTGGTAGGTGGCATTTCTACTAGTTTGAGCCAGTACGAAATACATCTGCGTAAGGTGGTAACAAAAATTGGTACACGCCCACATTCTCCAATGACAGCCTCATTACAAGTACTTGAAGATACAGAAAGCAAATGTCTGCACCATTTTCTTTGTACCTTTTCAATTTCGTCAAAATATTGGAAGCCCAATATTTCTGCTCCGTAACTTAAAATTGGTAAAATCATAGAATCAAATTCTTTAAAATTGGATTTGAATGAAAAATTACCAATTTTTCTGCTTGCCGCAATTAAGCTATACATAGCTTTGCTAGCTTGCCCAGCTAAGGTACAGGCAGCTTTGGACCATATGTTTCTTGATGAGAATACTAACCCCAAATACTTATAATATGTTACCACTTCTATGATAGTGCTCCCAAAATACCATTTTTCTCCCTTTGCTCTTCTCCCACCTTTACGAAATATCATAATCTTGGTCTTATCTAAGTTCACTTCCATTTTCCACCTTTCACAAAACGTTTTCAATATATTTATAAGAAATTGTAAGTTTCCAATGGAATCCACAAAAAATATAAATTATACCAGACTCTACCGTTGCTGGATAATTGTAGTTATTCTCTCATCCTGAAGGAACGAGCCGGATATGAAGTAGCTGTCTTCCCTTGACCTCTGAGTGTACACAGCCCTTTGAAAAAATAACCTCTGACCTATGACATGAATACATAATGAGCATTGCCTATATATCCCCTGAACACATTGAGTCCGCCATCTTTCAAAGTCTGAAAAACTAAGACCAGAAATAAAAACAAATCCCATCATGGGTGGGAGGTGGGAGCTACTTCATATCGGCTCGTTCCTTCAGGATGAGAGAATAACTACAATTATTCAGCAACGGTAAGAGTCTGGTATAATTTATATTTATTCTCACATCCCTCAGTCACTCCCCTCAATTCCGTAGCTGACTTTAAAGCAGTGACATGAAGTCACAAATGGTGAAACTCACCTAATCTGTTGCCAAGGTATCCAAGACCGGTGAAATTGATGACACCATTTCACACTGGTAATGTTTAGCAAATGTTCTGGCTGAGGACCAATTTGCCAAATTCAATATCTGCTGTAATGATGCACCCTTGAAATGCAGGGCAGACGTAACTGCTGCTCTCGTTGAGTGTGCAGAGAAAGACTTGTCTATACCGGCCTCTTGAAGTACCCATTTGATCCATCTTGCTATGGTAGCCGACAAAACAGGTTTACCCGTCATAAAACTAACAAAAAGTATCTTCTTGTGTTTCCGAAACAAATCCACACGTCGTAAATACGAAACTAAGTAATAAACCACACATAACCTTCTATCTTTCTTGAAGGCTGGCAACACAAAAATCTTCCGTTTCTTCGCTGGTCTGTCAGTCTTCGACAAACGAGCAGGAAGCAAAACAGCTGATCCTTTGGATAACGAAACTGATTCCAACTGGAGACTTGCCAAGTCCGAACAGCGGCCTGCTGTACATAAAGCGACTAACATAACAGTCTTTAAGGTTAATTTCTTCAGAGATAATTCCTTTGCTGGTGACCAACGTCGAAGTAACTCCAGTACTTGCTGTACATCCTATACCAACGTATACTTTGGTTGAGGTGGTCTGGAAATATAGACTCCTCTCATAAACTGGGTGACAAGTGGATGGTTGCCAAGGCGATATCCCTCAACTGGCAAATGC
>LD343374.1:25121-36163 GCA_001465055.1 Ptychodera flava
TAACTGAGAGACCACTGGCTTCATAATCTTTGTGAATACCCGTGGAGCACTGGCAATGCCGAAGGGCAGGACTGCAAATTCGAACATTGTTCTTTTCCAGATGAAACAAAGAAACTTCCTGTGACCGATGAAAACGGGAACAGTGAAATATGCATCCTTGAGATCTATTGTGGCCATGAAGTCGCCTTCCTGAAGTAGGGACTTGACATGATGAAGACCCTCCATCTTGAAATGTCGATAAGCAATATGCCGGTTGAGAGGCCTGAGATTGAACACTGGGCGCCAACCCCCTGTTCCCTTGGGTACTAGAAACACTGTTGAAACAAACTGACCTTGTACTGGTTGTACTGACTGTATTGCTGCCTTCTGCAAGAGTGATTGAATTTCCTCGTCGATCAACTCCACATGGCAATCTGGCACTGTTGTAACTGGAAGATACGCCTGCACTGGGTTGGATATAAGTTCCAGCTTGTAACCTTGTACAGTCTCTAGTATCCAAGGGTCGGACGTTAGCTGTCGCCACTGATGAAGAAAAAACATAAGACGACCCCCCACCTGGGGGTAGGTGCAGAGCTTTAGTTGTGTCGGGGAACCATCAGTCTTTTTTGTTACGAAAGGACTGAGCCAAATCAAAGGATTTACCAGACTTCGATGCAGGTCCAGACTGTCTATACTTAGAGTATTGATAACGTCTGTTATACCCACTCTGACCATACCTGGACTTGTAGCCTGAATTACGTCTGCGGGACTGTCCAGCGCTAGCGGTAGCTCCTGTCCCTTCTGTGCCCTTAGATGTCATATCAAGTACAACGTTATGAGCTTGCTTGGCTTTCTTAGCCTCCTTGAGTGGTTCATCCCCAAACAGCGTGGCCATGGCTGGTTCCAGTTTCTTAATGGAAGCATATTTGTTAGGTAAAACAGATTCAAAAGCCTTCTGTCTTGCCATCTGTAAAGCATGAAAAGCACTACCAAACAACGTTACACTATGTTGAATGGCCTGGAGAAACTGATGTGGCTCAACGGACACATTATCATGAGCAATCTGGAGAATTTCCAGTAATGGAAGCTGAGCAAATAAAAGACTATCAGAAGCTTTCCTAAGCCTATGGTCTTGTTGCATCAATGGTTTAGTGGTGGCCTGTCTCTCCCAGTGAGTAGCAAGATGCTCAGGCAATATAGGAGCTGTGAAAAATTTCTCCTGGTCAGCGCACACTTGATAACGCTCTTTCATTTCCTTCTAATCATCAGCACCCAAAACATTGGTACGTTGCTGTATTAAACCAAACACGTACTGACTTAGAGAACTTCACTCCAGTATTTTTCTCATGTGGATTATCAAATTCACACTCAGAAGTCTCAGAAGAGGGAGAGTCCTCTGAAGAGGATGGAGAAGATTTGGACTTCTTGTCCTTCTTGCTCTTCTTACCTCTTTTGCTCTTGGACTTGCTGTGCTTCCGTTTTGCTGAACAGCGTTGAGGTGGAGGCATGGAGTCAGATGACACATCCTCAGAATCAATACCCAACTGGAAACCGGTTGGGCTGCCTTCTTGCTGTGCACATACGTCTCTATGAGACACAGAGGCAACTATAGAAGTGCCTTGGCGACAGGTGCCGTCACTCAACGGAGGACATACCTCGTGTGCATGCGAGGGACCTGCTTCCCCACTGCTAACAGCATGGGGAACGCCATCCATAGATGTACCACTGCCATCTCCAGGTGCACCCAGATATTTCTTCTGGTTCTCCGCTAACTGCTGAACGGACTGCATCAGGCCTGCTACCATATCCATAATCATCTCCGACGACGGAGCCGAAGTACGGGTGACGTCCGACTGAGTGGTGGCACGCTGACCAGGCCAAACACCTGTTGCCACGTCGGCACTACCGTCCATAGAATGGGCCGCACCCTGGTCAGTCATAGTTCTATAAAATATAGAAAGACAGACACAAAAACGACGTGCTATAGCTCCAAGCTCAGCACAAGTTAGGACAACAAAGTCAAAAGAAAAAAATGCGTAACGGCAATGAGAAACAACAGCAGTACAAACCGTAGGAACACCAACACGAAAGTGGAAAAAATTACGACGGAAACTCAAGAAATCAGACGCAAAAAAGTGCGAACGGGGAAAGAAATATAGGTCGCTGAAAGAAAACTGACACTTTATTTATTTATTTATTTCGAACTCCAACACAGATATGATACAGTTAAAAACCATATACATCCGCTCTTACAGGAGGATTTTAGTAAAAAATACAAATAACATGATGTTACAGGACAAGAAAGCAAGTTAAAACAAATGACATGCACAACAAGGACAAAGTAAAAATTCAAAAGCAAATGCTTTTAGCTTTTCTTTTAAAACTCGAAACAGGAATGTTAAAAATTGGTAGACATTGATAAAAACTATTATATAGCTTTGGAATGCGATTAAAAAGTGAATTGCTAGTAAATTTAACTCTACCACCAGGTTCATGAAATGTCCGTTTCTGTCTAGTTGATCGCCCAGGAATGTGTAAATTAAAAATTGGTTGGCAATCAAGAAGGGCATTAATTGATTTGTGAAGAAAAACGAGGTCAAAATAAGTGCACCGTTTAGACAGCATTGGTAAATTAAACATAACACACATATCATCATCACTTACCTGGTCAGTAAAAAAAAACAAACTTGTCACGCTCCCAAAAGATCAGGAGCTCGAAGAGCTGTGTCTACTCGTGATGAAGCCGAGCGGAAAAGATGGCGGACTCAATGTGTTTAGGGGATATATAGGCAATGCTCATTATGTATTCATGTCATAGGTCAGAGGTTATTTTTTCAAAGGGCTGTGTACACTCAGAGGTCAAGGGAAGACAGCTACGGAATTGAGGGGAGTGACTGAGGGATGTGAGAATAATTACAATGTCGTCTGCATATAACAGTGCAAATAAGTCAAAAATATCCTGTGTTAATTGAATGCCTATACGACTAGATTTGGAAAACATACAATTCAGTTCTTCAATGAAAAAAGAAAACAATAAAGGACTTAAAATACAGCCTTGTCGTACACCTGTAGGGCAGTTAAAATAATCTGATGTAACATTTTTTGCCCTTACACATGCTTTAACATTGCCATAAATAGAGTACAGAACACGATACATTTTCCCATCAATACCAAGTGATTTTAATTTGTACAGTAAAAGTGAATGATCCACCTTGTCGAAAGCCTTTTAGAAATCTACGAACAAAGCATAAAATTTCCCCCGACTGTAGCTTAGATATTTTTGAATCATGGCATGAAGTACGAAAATGTTATCGAAAGTACTATGTCCTTTACGGAAACCAGCTTGACAGTCTGAAATTACATTATTTGACTCTGACCATTTTGTAAGACGATTGTTTAAAACAGTGGTGAAAATTTTGCCTAATGCATTTAAGAGAGAAACCCCTCTGTAATTGTTTACATCACTTCTCAAACCCTTTTTAAAAAGTGGTATTATGATGGCGCTGGTCCATTCTGATGGAAATGTACCCGAATCAAAAATATAATTAAAGATCTCAACCAAGAGAGTGGGAGGATTATACGTCCTGAGTACTTATAAAATTAATTTGGGATCCCATCCGGGCCCGGAGATTTCCCTTCTTTCAAGTTTTTTTAGACTGTGCAATATTTCCTGTTCTGTAATTGGAGAATTAATATGTGTATTGTGATCACTGACGGGGGTTTCTTCCTCTACTTGCCTGTCAGTATTGGCAAGGAAAGTAATAATCTCCTCATCTTTTGAGCTTGCATCATGGCTATTCGAAGCACAATCACAGGACCTATTAAATAAGTTACGAAAATGGTTGTACCCGTCTTGGATATCTATTTCGTTACTCACACTTTCACGTTTATGGACAACTTTTTTAAGTACTGACAGGAAGTCGTTAGGCCCTTTAGACGATGCTTCATTTAATAGGGCTCTAATACTTGTTTGATAATTTAGCTTACTTTCTCTACAGGTATTTCTAAATTCTTTCTTGGTCTGTTTATATTCCTGTAACGCCACACCTGTACCAACATTTCTGAAACACTTGAGTTTCTCATACATACAACGTTTAACTCCACGCACCGTTGCCCATACCATGGAGGTTGGCTACCTCTTTGATTGTAATCTCGGTTTTTACATTGACCGTCAGATCCAGCTAGTTTCAAGGCATCATTTAATCTGGAAATGGCAAGACTGACATTCGGCAATGCATCCTTTGCCTCAGAGATCAATATCTGAGGAGTTCTTGACAGCATATTCTGATTAAATGAATCTTTACAGCTGTCTGTCCAGAGGAAACGCGCAGCGCTTTCAGTTTTAGCGGAATGTGAAGATTGATTCTTATGCAAATTAGTAGAAGACGAAACCAGTTTGCAGGCGAGTGGAAATTGGTCTGATTCAGCTCTGGGAATGATATTGAAATACGTCATGTGCTTGAATAACTCAGATGACAAAATAACGTAATCAACAATACTGCAACCGTTAGCAGTTACACATGTAATGTTGCCAGCTGTGTCATCGAACAGTCTACCATTAGCAATATGTATATCAAAGCATTTACACAACTGCAAAAGAGCGCTGCCAGCTGCATTGACCTCATAATCTTTCGAATTCCTATCCATTTTAAAATCATCTGAAATGTATTGCAAGTTATCAAAGGGCAGATAGCACGTAGAATCATCAGCAATGTAGTCATCGTTTGTTCCTGTACGCGCATTACAATCTCCACCCAACATAAATAGTGATTCTGGATACAAATTACAAAAATTGATTAATAACGACTCTAAGGCGTCAAATTTATCTAACAAACTGTGACGGTCTGAAATAGCAGCATCCAAGGATCACATCCCTATGGTGTTTGAAAAGAGATTTGTCGAGTTGAACGAAAATACAATTTTCAAGGTCACTAGGCAATTTTTTGACCTTCGTAACAAGTTCATTCCTGATATAAAGAGCAACACCACCACTTGGGCGTCCTCTATGGCTATGTCTGGAAGCATGGTAACCTAACACTTTGTAATTTTCTAAAAACTCGATTTATCACTTCTGTACAGAACGTTTCTAATAAACCAACAATGTCGTAGTTTTTGCAAATATAAATAAAGTCCTTGTCATTTTTCTTAGCCTTTAGACCTCTAATGTTCCAGAATAGCAATGAAAGTTCTTTTTCCTCGAGCTCAGGGCTTCGGCCACACTCCTATGGAGAGAATTGTTCGTTATGAGCTTGTACTACTTGGCCCGTTGATTCGTTCACTATAAACTCAGATCTTCTTCCACTTTCATCTATCAAATCAGTTTATCGTAGCGAACGAAGGTTTTCAAAGATTTATTGCTGTCTGTTAGAGATTTGCGGTAGGCGATTTGTTTTGATCGTACATTTCTAATTCTCTTTGAAAAATCTTCACCGATACTGATATTTGTGCCACGTAGTTTATGAGCACTTTACTTTTCAGGACTTTACCTTTGTCTTTGAATTTGGACAGCATTGCAATAATTGGCAAGGGTCCTCTGGTAGCACGTGCATTCTTGAGTCGGTGGCATCTTTCAAATTCAATGTCTTCTGTCATACTCAGCTCATTTTCTAGAAGAGATTTTATCTTTTTTTCTGACTCTTCCCATGTCTGGTTTGGACTATCCTGTTTCACTCCGTAAAATACAAGGTTGTTTCTCCGACTCTTGTGTTCTAAATTGTCCTTATCTCTGCGAAGTTTCTGATTTTCTCGTTTCAACTGTTCTATGGAGTCATGAATATCGCCGAGACATTTCTGTTTCTCTTCCAATGAATTTAGTTGTCTCTGTTCTGGTTTGCAAACTCTTTGAGTTCATGCATTTCGTCCTCAATATTGTTCATTCTAGTTTGCACACAGTCGAGTTTAACATTTATGGCTTGAGTGTCACGGATCAGCAAATTCAATTTTTCCACAATGCCTGCCACGTCTTCTTTCGTTGGCGCCTCCTGTGTCTCTGAGCGTAGCTTTGGTGGGCCTGGATTCTTTTCAACATTCCCGCCTAGCACAAGTAAACTCAATAAGCATAGCCTTACTGTGAGTAACACCTTGCAGTTGAACAATGGAATTCGCAGGGTGGCCATCTTTGGTAACTTCCGTTGGCGGGCTGGGTCTCTGCCGGCAAATATCCCAATTTTTGCCCTGTATTGCTCAATATCAACGCTCATCTTCAGGATACCTGTTCACAAGCCTAAACTAAAGCGTCCAATTGAAAAATTACCTCAACATGGATGTAGAATGCCCATAACACAAAAGGTCTTTGCAGAGCTCACTTGCGAGTGTGTTCACTCGGTGACGTCGTCATGTGGTCTCCCTCACTCGCAAGTTACCGACTATAAGTAACGTCACTACGTTGTAGTCCGTAGGTATGTCCGATCCTACTACAAATTTCTTGACTGAATTCTAGCAAATGATGTGCCACTATGTGCTACGAAACGTGCAAATTAATTACTACTAAAGGATCTCAAACGTGTAAATTTGGCGAGAATAATAAATGACATATGTATATCGATACTCACTCGCAAGTTACTGTGTTGCTGACTGTCGTAAGTGAAATGTTCCAACTGTCCTCTGCCATGAAGTCAAAAACGTCCCCTACCATGCCAGCTCTTCGTTTAGCAGTGGATTCGGGATTCATTTATTATCTGTCGCGACACTTTGAACTTCATCTTGGTCATTTGAAGACCTCATGAGATACGCCTGATTGCCTCACAGGGGCAGCCCCTAGCCATGTCCATATGCTAATTTATAATATAACGTACGTATCACAACGTACAATGAACGTAGGTGGCAACTGCGCCGCCAACGGGCGCTAAACTCGAAACGCGGAAGAAAAATCATTTAAATTCACGCTGAGATTGCACATTTCGCCCTGAGTTATCATTGCCAAAAGTAATACCGATCGAAATGACTGACACTAAACCAGCTATAGTTGCGCAAAACATGAAATTTCGGAGATTCGGAAATTTCGGAAAACCGGAGACACTGCACAACTTGCGCGCAAATAAGCCTTAGCGGGAACACTGAATTCAGGTGCCAAACCCCCGGCCAAACCCGCCTTGGCCTTCATCAGAAACAATAATGTGCATCATCATGTATACGTCCGCGCTGTCGATTGCGGCTAGACACGCTTTTTGCTCTCGTCTGACAACCTCATAACCAATATTACATTTAACAAAAAATTTACACTGAATTAAATATATTCAATTATCAACCGTGTACTATGTGAAGCTATGCATGGAGACTGTTCACAGTCACACCCCCCAATCAAACACTAAGTCACGTGATCTGAAAACCCTAGAAAAATACGGAAAATAATCATTCTTCAATCAATAACTCTCGATGGAATCCTCCAATCAACTTCATTTGAACAAATCCCCATCTTCGTGTACCAAGTTAGACTGTCACCAACTTTCGATGCCAAATGTTAAGCGGTTTGTCAGTTTAAACGGTTTACGGACACAAAATGTCTACATCCATCCATCCATCCACACAGACAGCCTACTCAACGGAATTCGACACCACAACTGTAGCCCTGCTGACTACGTCACCCGTGCTAAAAAGCGCCCTCACATGGGCATTTCGAATACCAAGGAACGCCCCTTTGACCATATATGGGCATATTTAGTCTTGATTTCTGAACGCATTCTTCTTGATACATTCATTAATTCTTCTTTTGAAGTTATCGTAGTTTGAAAGACATATAAGTATTTTATTGTAAATAATTCTTGTGAGAGAAATTTCAACAATTGTTTAGAAGATGTAATAGCAGTTGAGACAAAAAAGTAGCAAGATTATATCTGTCGCATCATAGACTCTCGAGAAAAACTCGAGAGTCTATGGTCACATTAACTCCCTTTAAGTCGAAGCACAGAGCCAATGACGTTCTTCAGTCTGAAGGCCACAAACATGGTCGCCCAATTATCCTTTATCATTAACTTATCGCTACTTATGACACACATGATAAACAGCTAGTTTTCAATCGGGGTCGAACTAACAACATATATTAGTTGTATAGAGTGAAAATCGCAATAACTTTCCGGTATGTTGTTTTATGTACAAATGGTATATATGCTTAAAACTTACCGTTGTTTTGGACGCTCTGCTTGGATCGTTCAGTTGAATGTTTCTTCTTCAGTCTCGGTTCGAGGGAAGCAGCGAATTTGCCATGACTTTGTAATATGCTTTCAGACTTGTTTAAATCCGTTTTCAACATTTTCGCTTTGTCTAATGCGGTCTTTTGGTCACTAAGCACACCTTTTATTTTTGACGAACTAGATTTATCAATCACACACGTATCTCTGTGTATTGGAAAGTATTTTCCTATAAATTCAGCTATCTGGGAGTTATCTAATACGAACACTGGCAAACCCACAGCCATGGCTTCCAATCCGTCAAAACTATACTCTTCGTAGCAATTATCTACATGTATAAGACAAACATGCGATTGTTTGATATTTTGCACGAGATTTTCCAACGACATGGTGCCACTAAGGGAAACGGTGACAAATTTACTTTCAATTTTATCATGAAATAAATCTGATATATGTTCCCCGTCAATGATGCCTATCAGTCTCCAAGAAATGGACTGCAAAGAGATTTTCATTTGTTTGGCCGTTTCAGTTACAATTGCCGCAAGAGTTCCTGCCATACATACGGCCGTTTCTTTACTAATTTTGCCGTATGTCAATACAACATGTTCATAAGCGCTATTTGGCAACTTTATTTCGTTTCCGAAAAAAACGTCTTCCGGCCGTGGTAGATATTCTATGTGTTGCTTTGGATCTTCAAGAGCCCTGTACACGTTATTAAAATGGGAATGCATATATGGTCCGATCGAAAATATAATATCAGCTTCTTCAGCCCATTTCAACATTTTGTCAGCCAAAATTTTACTGTGTGAGCCCGGTATTAAATGGTTTATCAGTACAAGCATTGCTTTGTCAAATAGATCATCACGAATTTCAGCAGCAGCGTCTGCAGTCTTGGGAGCGTAGCCAATTACACTTGTTATATTTTTAAGTTTTGGCAGGTCGGGAAAGTAACAGCGGTGGTTAATTAACCAATCTAGATCTGCTTTTCGTTTCACGAGTCGTTTGTTTACCGTCGGGTATATCAATTCTATATTAAACCTTTCATGTAGTTGTTTTTTTGTTTCATTACGCACTTCAGTTTCGATCGTGGTTGCATAGACATTCACTATTCCTCTCTTTCTTGTCGCAAAGTCCTTTACAAGCATTCTGTGAAATGAAGCCAGGCCTGCACTACTGTCCCACGAATCGAAGACAAACAAAACTCCAGGTAAGTCAGCAGAGTTCATGACGTCTGTGCAGAAGACGCAGAGTGCAAGTGTCGATAATATTTTGAATTCCATTGTCAATTTAAGCCAAGTCAAATTTCAAATGGATGTGTCCCTGTTGTTTGTTGCTCACTCAACAACTGTAAAACAAACACAAAGTTAGAATTTGAATTGGGTGACAGAAGAGTATGAAGCCCAGTTTAGCAAATGTTTTTATTGCTTACATTATATTTTGTGTTCAATGTATGGTATATCGAGAATGTATGTCAGAGAGCTTCATGAACTCTATTAGAGGGGTCGCAGTCAAACTACCGAACTCGGCTATATTCAACCACTCTTTATAAAGGATGGGGATTTAGCCGAGCGGTTTTTACTGTAATGTCTTCGCTAGGTGATTGGGTGTTGTATATACTAAATAATACATTTATAATTTAGCTCGAAGGGACATGTATGTTCACGTCAATTATGTTTTTCGCACAAAACTCAAAATCTCTTATTGCTGTAATAAAAATTCTACGGAGCACATAGTATTTTGCGTTAATGTCCACGATAGACTTGCTCCAAGACTGTAGGCATAAAAGCATCAAAGCATATAATAAATTGACTAAACATCAGCAGACCGTCGCTCTAAGTGTTTCATAGATCGTGGGGTGAACGCCTTTGCCCAGTAACTCAGCTGCCAAGAAAAGCCAGGCGACTAGGGACCAGTCTATGTCCAAGAGTGAAATGAAAGGGAATGGAATAAATACGTGACTGCTTAAAGAAGTTTGTCTTACTTGAGGAATACTCGTGGAGAACCTGAAATTAATAACAAATGTAATTGTAGTTGTTTAGCTCCTTGGGCACACACTATATACTTTGGCCTTGTAAACCACGCCTTTGAACTGACAGTTACTCTTGAAGGGGCATGCCGACTTGACCCGGCAATTACAATCAGCTGGTTGATCCTTACGCTGATCTCCGGTGATTACCCTCTTATTAAGCGATTTGATTATACTTTGCCGTATTCTTCATACAGCTATAACTCACTTTAATTGTGTTCCTATTGGAGATCTTGTGAAATTTAGACCCCCTTGGAAAGTGTTTGTCAACAAGTTGAAGAAATTTCTTGCCGATAGTAGTTACCGTGTTCTTGCTGATAGGGGGTTGAACCACATGATGTGACGCTTCCGGTCATTGTTGCCGGGTCGAGTCGGTATGCCCGTTATAGAGTAACTGTCAGGTAAAAGGCGTGGTTTACAAGGCCAAAGTATCAACGGAGGGCAAAGCAGAGAAGATTTACATCGGCCTCACTGATAGCACCTTCAAGATGCGCTACACTAACCACATGCAATCGTTCGGTAACGAGAAATATGAGAATAATACAGAGTTATCAATGTCTGTTTGGAATTTGAAAAGAGAGGGCCAAGTCTTTGATATTCCGTGTTCAATTATTGACAAAGCATCGACCTACACTAACATATGTGCCGTCCACAGACAGGTTATTAAAACGACTCTGAAATCGTCTCTGGTCCAATACTGGCACAAAAAGTTGTGTTGACTCTCCGAAGTGGTTCTGAAACGTTTCAAATTTGAGACAGTTTAGCCGGCCAGACCTGAGCCGATGTAGGGATTAATTCCATCCGCACTCGCTGTATGGACGAAAGTATTCAGAGAATGCTGAACGGAACCTGCAGAGACAGCCTCGTTTAGGGGAGAAGTATTTGATTTCTGGGGGGGGGGGGGGAGGGGG
>LD343374.1:36209-51054 GCA_001465055.1 Ptychodera flava
ATTTTTTTTTCCTGTCAGAGTGACAGCAATTTTTTTTCTACTGTCAGACCTGCATCAATTTTTTTTTTCAAATGGAGTAACAGTACAATTTTTTTTATTGGTCATCAAGTTTGTAATGCGTTGTATATAAGGGAGCCGTCATTATTTACGGCCTGAAACTCCAATATTTCGAGTGACCCACCCCTCGCCAACCATGATGAATTTGAGTAACCTCCCTCTCTAACTCTGAAATTTTGACTGATCCCCCTACTTAGAAAAGTTAAATACCAATACATGTAATTGTAAAATTTACAAAATACAGCAACAGTAAAGACCTTTCAAATCCTGATGTACCCTGCTAGACTCATCAGTTATCTCATGATGGTTCAAAAAAGGTGAACCCATCAAAATGAAATTCAAAGTCACAATAAAATAAAAGCTCACGCAGTATCTACAGGGTTTTAACAAGGATATCTGACCGGGCAGAATTTGAAAGTACAGGGGGAGAACACGCGAGAGGCTTAGGAGGAAAGTATCACAGGGGCTTTCCCCTATCTTGCATGGAAATCTTTAAGATAATGATGTATGCAATGGTGCAGTTTGGTGCAATCTGAGAGGTGTTTTTAATTTTCCTAAGTGAAACTGTTAGAATACCCCAAGAGTTCCCCCTCTCGTATTGGAAATTTTGAGAAATTGATGTGTTTAATGGTGCAATCTGAGAGGAGTTTCAGTTTATTTTGCGCGCGGTAAAACTGTTGTGAAAATGACATTGAACACTGATACCAGTATTTTTTACATTTTTGCATGATCAGTGTTTGAGTCACAATATTTAACAACCAAACAATGACAATGCAATTTGTGAAAAACAGTTCTGATTGCCAGAGGCTGAAGACAAATGAATATACAGGAACGGAAACTCTGTGACCTTCTTGTGTCATTTCTCCAGCTGCCAGCTTCTTATAAAAAGCCTGAATATGGTATGTTTAACTGTCAAAATGGTCACTGAAGTGAGGTAAATTAAAACATATGTTTCTGTGATAATAAAGGATGAATTCACAACAGTTCAGTTTTGTCCTAGATCCTGTGAACATTTTGAGAAATTGATGTGCGCCACGGTGCAGTGAAGTGCAATCCGAGAGGTATTTTCAATTTGTCTTCTTATATACCAGTAAAACTGTTAGAAGACCCAGGGGGAGAACACGAAATGGGGGGGGGGGATGGTGCCCCCTCGCATTAAAAATTTGAGAAATGGATAAGTGCAATGGTGCAATCTGAGATGTGCTTCAATAATATGTTGTTTTAACACTAGTTTATTGACTCCTGTCTTGTGTTTTAAATTTTCACAATTTACAGAAGTCAAATAGTCCCCTTTAGATAGTGCCTATGCCATTGAGATATTGCAACAGAAATCCTGAAATATGATTTCTTGGGTCAGAAAAGGGAAGGAAAACATTGAGTGCACTGAGGTGTAAAGTAGACCTATGTAGTGCATGCTTATATCATAATTGCTGGGATATAAACGCAAGAATTGCTTGTGGTAAAAACATTTGCGCCACCTATGGCGGCGCGCCGGCAAAGAATACATGAGAATAAGGTTTCCAAATTTTGCTCATTTCTCGTGCATTGTGACAATTTTTTTTTCCACTTCTGTCTGTTAGGCCAGAGAAAAAAAAATCTTGTTCATCGGATTTTTTTGACCAAGTTCCAGGAGCGGCGAGCGAAAATTTTTTTTTGAATTTTTTTAGGCCGAAGGTAAACGCGGTTCTCTGGCATCTTTGCACAGATGCAGACAAGGCAAGATAATTGTTTCCCTTTTTACCAGAAATATCTCAGACAAGAAACACTGATACTGGTTACTGAATTCAATACTACATTTCCCAATAATAAAATAGGCCATTACATTCACAGTTAGTGTTTGCACAACATATTCTGAGTATTTCAACATTCTCTCAGAATAAAACTGAAATGTACAGCAAATCCCTGAAATCCAACAATTCAGTTTTGTCCTTTAATATTGTTTTTACTTTGGCCCCATGTTTTGGCCTCTTTACCACTGTCTCTACACATTTTACACAATGGTCTAACAACACTGTACTGTGATCGGAGTGAAGTTAAATAGTCATCATCCAGAAGGCTGTCTTGTACTCCACAATAGAAACAGCAAGCTTCAAATGATACTGTAACATCGACGCAACCATGTGTTTTGTCATTGCCGTAAATTTTTATACTTTCGATCCAATTTTCATTCAATCGGATGCACCGTCCATCTGCTGTCACAATCTTGTTGAACAAATCGTCGAACGTAATATCAGGACAAACACTGACTAGCGTCTTTGGGACTAACTGTTGGCCATCACGTGAATGTTGGCGATCAAATTAATACTCATGATGTGACATGTACTAACCTTTACAAAACGAAGAAATTTCTGGCCAAATCGACCCACTTTGCGTCGTGATTTGACAAATTCAGACGTCACAACAACGTGTTGGCCGTGAACTAAGTCCAAAAACGTCGGAAGTCTCATTCAAAATCCCGTGCCCGCGAATACCCGACAAATTGTAGGGCACCACCAGCGGCAGTACTAAAAATATTTGTAATGCGGAAGTAAGAATTTACCGCGACCAAAAAAAAAAATTCCAAATGCCAAAGTAGAAGCGGCGATTCCGATGAACAATTTATTTTTCTTCCTGGCCTTATGACATTTTTTTTTTCTCAGGCCATGATAGGATCATTTTTTTCTCAAAATCCTCCATACCCCCCCCCCCGAAATCAAATGCCTCTCCCCTTACATAAGAGTGCCTAAAGGGCTCTACAAAAGGGTTTAAACAGGATAGCTGATCAGTTCCAGCGCAAGATAAGGCACTGAAAGCGCAGTACAAAGTTGTTGACAACAACAGGCAGAATTATGTCAGCCATTTTGTTACAATGCTGTATGCTTGGCTATATACACCTTTTGAACTGGAGAGAACGCATTAAGCCGACTGAAACTCCAAAGCAAAGACTTAGTTTTGTGTGTGTGTGTGTGTGTGTGTGTGTGTGTGTGTGTGTGTGTGTGTGTGTGGTCACAAGCGTACTCAAACTATTAATCCCCTGTGTTTGCAAATCGCAAAAAGTGTCACAGACACGTTTCGAAATTTTTTCTGAAAAAATTTCTGAAACGGCTCTGGTCCATATACTGGCATAAAAAGTTACGTGTGGACGCTCCCAAGTGGTTCTGAAACGTTTCAAATTTGAGATGGTTCAGCCAGCCAGATCTGAGCCGGTGTTGGGATTAACTCTATCTGCAACTCGCAACAGAGTAATAATATTTGTTATTTAAGTTTCTTGGATCCTGCAATCTTCAGACAGAAGTGAAAGGATTCTTAGCAACACTCTCATTTAGGTGTTTCTGTTTTTATGTGGTGCTAAAATTTGATAAATAATATTTGTTTTGGTGGCGACATTTTGAAACCAACTCTGAGAGTTTGTTTAACAGCGTATAGATACCCTCACAGCTTATTTTAGAAATTCGTCTGGTAAATTTACTACAGTTTTGTGTTTGACCACTTTTATGAATTTTTTCGTCTTGTTCTGTCTTTTTTTTGACGTATTGATTTCTTTTTAGATTTTTTAGAGAGGCATAGATGGGGCAGCAACAGGTGTCCCCGGTGACGCTTGCACATTCAACGGACCTGTGTATCAGAGCTGCCAACCCCAACACACGGACCAGTGTACCTAGCAACCACCCGAGCCGTGCAGAACCTGGTGTCCACAGTTGGAAAACACTGCGGATCTTGTCCGAGTAAATTGAGCTCTAATCGCAAAGTTATGATGGGTCACGCAGGGATAGTAAGCCTCAAGTGTGAAAAGGGCCATGCTTTCAATTCGTCACCGTATTTGCCTAGCGGGAAACGTCTTATGAACTGCCGGTAGGAGCATTGATTATACTGAATGATTTGTTGGTGATGTGCTTCCATTTTTAACCGCTAATATATCCTACTGTTCCCCAACTATGTAATGCTAGAATAATCAAATGCCAATATATTCATTGTTCAACAGGTTGCTGCATGGATTCTTTTCAGCCGGTGTACGAGGGAGGACATACGATGTCATTACTAATGGTGCAAATATGGGAACACTGAAAGACAGATATAGACAGATATGCATGTCAACTAGAGTATTTCACACCATAGAACTAGAGAGAAACTTTCGTTTCGTACGGCCTTGAAACGCCCATTGTCCTAATTTTACAGAGACAAAGGACTCACCCCTATTGTTGTGCAATTTTCCTTATACTTTCTGTTACCGCTGTTTTCACAAGGTATTGTGCTGCTGTCGATTTTGTTTAACTTTACTATAATAATCAATGCATATTTTTGCACTTCTTTTGGCTTTCACTCTGAGAAACGAAATCTTTAAGAAATGACAAAGAGACATTCGTTTGGAAGAAATTTATATTTGTTTACAAGAGGTAAAATTAACGTATATTTCCTGTCTGTCTTTCTGTCTTTAAAAATTATCGACAATCCGTGGACGAGGAAGCGACGAAATCTATGGAAGATGCATTAAATGAGGTAAGAAATGCAGCAGTAATGAAAAAGAATTAAAAGCAAAACGTACTTACAACTAATGCATTCAGTCTTCAGATGAATACAGATTATGATTAAATTTCATTTCTTGACTGAATTCCAGGAAATCGCATCAGAAGACCGGACACGTGAAATGGGCATTGAAATCATGAGTGATGCACGGCATGGCACGAGAAAGAACTCGAGAAACACAGATGTGATCATACTTGCTATTGCTATTGCTATTGCTATAAATTGTGACAATTTTAAAATCCGCATGCACTGAATCTGTTCATGCAGGATTTACATTTTTGCGCAGGTAATTGCTTTGGTATCTCTCGTGATTGTCTGCAAAATTGTGACGTGCCCGTGAAACACAATGCGATTTTACACAATGTTGCATACTCTCGTAACAATTGTATTCTAATTTTGTTCAATGGTCATTTTCAATCGTCATTTTTTAGATCCCATAAGTGCATCCACAAGGAGCTAGTGCTGAAAGAAGATGACCAGCGTTCACAGAGAAATGAGATGGTAGGAATACGGCGATTTTATTATTGGGCAGATGAGCAGGGTAAGTTATATCATTGCTTTTCTATATTTATAAAATTGACATTAAAGCGATTGTTGGAATTGAATGTGACTCTTATTCCATATCGTTATCATATTTACAGGAGTTCCAATCTTAGTGCACGGCCATGACAACAACGCCTCGGTCAATAAATTTATTAGAGAAGAGCGACCTGAAATAAGCAGTAGTGATACATGGGATGGTAAGCCCACATTCTTTACTTTACGTAAAGTCAAATAAAAGTAAATAATATAACCATGCCTTGTCCATTGCGTTTTAATTGGTCGAACTGAACCACGTGACTGCCCACAAATACACAGTCATGGTTTGTTTTCATGCCCGTGAATATGAATAATACCGTAAACCATAGAGAAAGATAGATAGAGTGGCAACGGGTATTGTTTAAGGCGTGAAGCGGTTACGTAACCCATCCATGTTCGCCTCGCCTCAGGTTGCTCTCGCCTTTCTTTTCCGAATAGTGCCGACCATGAATCCTTCGGTAGTTTTCGGATTTTCGCCAATTGTTAAGCGAAATTATGTTCGGCAAAGTTTGTGTTGTTGTTGTCGTGTGGTGCTGAGCAGAATTGACGTGCTGGCGAAAACGGGAGTGTTTTGAGCTTCAGGAAAACGAGTTTTACCGTTTTAAAAATTCCTCTCATATTTTTATGAATATATAATGAGTGTGTTTGAACCAAATTTGAAAGTCTTTTATCGATACTGTCTGGTTTTACTCAATGGTTTACGGTCAGTCGTACCCTTTTTTACACGTGCGTCAAGGAAGGACATGTTTATGAAACTGCTGCCGTGTTATGTTTTGATTGGCGTGAAGCAGTGTTTCTGGCCTGAGAACTCACAAAGTAACTATGGTTGCTACGCGACTGGCAGTACGATGCCATCTCGTCGTATTTTTCGCATAATCTCGTGTAATCGTCAACCACGATCAAAGCCTCCAAAAAGTTTAACACCTTTGGGGCTCATTTTAATATGAAAAGCCAATAGTCTACCGAGACGACCATGGAACAAAAGGCATGCAAGTGTTGCTACTCTGTCTATGTTACTCTGTGCGTAAACACAGTAACTTTACGGCTAAAACGGAAAGTGTGATTTGCACAAAGATCATAATCAACCACAAAATAAAATAGAGCATTTGTGGGCCAAGTTTAGACGCTTTTTAAAAATAAATCTCCAGATTTGCAAATTTTTTGCAGCGCGCACTACTCACTGACAGGTTCTGGGGCCCCGATGTCGTTCGCACGGGACATTGTCGTAAATTTTTCGTAAAGTCTTTCGGGGTTCGTTTATAATATAATTACAACAACAGAGTCCACGCTGACCTTTAACGTTTATTTATGGGCGCGGGCGAGAGGAAAGCCAAATTAACGGGCTCGTCAAGCCTCGCCCGTTAATTTTTGGCTTTCCTCTCGCCCTTGCCCGTAAATAAGCGTTAATGGTCAGCGCGTCGTCCGTTATTTCTATAATAACTCTGGATAAATATGACTATTGTCGGATGCAAATTTTGTACTGTAGATTCTGACGATCTTCACACAAATGTAAAAATAAGTATTCATATATTATCCTAAAGTCATATTTGTGTCATTGCAGGCACTAATAATGCTCCCGTTTGGTTGAAATCTGAACAAGAATGCTTGACGGATTCCTGTTTCACTAAAGCAGTATGATATGATATGAACTCTTATCTGTTTATTTCAGTAACGAAGGCGAATAAAAAGAGATGAAACGGATCACATCCGGGTCACAACGAAACACGAACAAAACATGGCACCCTGAGCTTTCAGATAAAGGTAATGTGATATGATATGATTTGATTTGATTTCAAATAGTGATTTTGCGCAGAAATACTCTATGACTACAAATAAGTGCGTTTTTGATACTGTATCTTTGGCCCGCGTCTTACTACTGTAGCGCTCTGGATATGGTAGCAATGACAACATACTGCCAAATATTTATTTGATGACAGTTTTGCTATTTATATTGACGATAAAATAAACCGTTTTTGCATATTTTACAGGAGCCAGTGTGTTTCCTTCCAATGAAGCAAATCAAACAGATTTATGGATGTTATTTACTAATTGCAGTGTGCGCTCAGCAGATGACTTACAAGAAGACAGGTTTGACAAAAATGCATTTGAGTCGCAAATTCGTTATTTTGCGGTACTCTTCAAAACAGCTATTGCATCCCTATATTTTGTCTGTTAAAATCCCATTTCTTATTCTAGGGATCCCAAGGCTTCTGAAAAATACAGGTTTGTTATCCTGTGGGTTGGGGGGGGAGGTGCACGTAGACGTCACCTCTAGTGCACGGCCTAATAGATTGATAGTGATGCTTGCTGTATTAGTAAGAAAAGGAGGCATAGAAAATTTTCCAAATACGTCTTATCAAAATTATTTTATTGAAAAATATTTAAAAAGTAAATTCATAAAAATAGACAATCATCAACATTCTATTTACTTTAATTAGAAAATGGCAACATGACTGCAGTGTTGCAGCCAGGACGCGCCCTTGCGATAATGTCCCCAACACAGAACCTGTTGTCTCACATTCTCGCGTGCTGCGGGTCACCGCGGGCGCACTCAAGAGTCGACTTTGTTCAATGGGTGTAGTCTGCAAGTAATATCTGTTACTGACGATGGCCTTTATTTTGCATGATTATTTTGCGGCTTATATTCACCTACTTTCGAAGCTGAGATTAAAAGTAACCAAACGCTGCACTTTGTTGTAGTCCGACTTAGTTGTCATTAAAGGCAGAGACGGCATACTGTTACAATTGATTGAAATTAAAGCATAGTAGCGACGCGATCTCTGAATTGTGAATTTTGTTTTGTGAAACTAATTTATAATGAGATGATAAAAGTTTGATTTATAACTGACGCATGTTGTCCTCAAAATCTGCAAATGTCACCAAAAATAAACGTTAGTGGGACACAGTGTCCCCTGGTTTAATATTCCTGGCTGCAACACTGATGACTATGTGGGCGCGTTTTAAAGTCTTCCTTTTAAAGCTGTACATTAGTTCATTGTATACCAATAAAAATATCGTTCACGATATACCAGTATAGCAAAACTTGCAAGTTTAGTGACTAGAGACAATAAACATGGTAAATACCCAATTTTGACATTTATTTTCTTCTTCAGCGCATTGCAATTAGTAAATAACATCCATAAATCTATTTGATTTGCTTCATTGGAAGGAAACCATAGTTATCATATTTTCTCCCGGTTAAAAATACTGAATTACCAGAAAAACTGAATAAAAGTTATCCTATTCTATGACATATCTTTTGACTAAAACCTTATGCATTTTAGAAAGACCAGTATCTAAGCTTTCTAAAACCATAAGATATATGGCATTTCAAGTCAGTTTACTTCATCAGGGGGAGAATGTTCCCCGTACCCCTAGCTTTTGCACACCCCATCCCATACAGATACACCGTATACATGCAATTAAAAATTGACTGCAGAGAAGTAGTGTATTGTTAAATATCTAATGTTAACACTTTTTGCTTGTTTAATATGTCGAAATAAATAATTTTGAAACAAAAATCTGTCAAAATTTTGCTTAATAAAAAGTAAATCACAATTGTTACATGGTATTTTGGGTAAAAAATTTCAAAATTGTCAGAAAAATTCATTTTAAAGTCGTCCTATTCTATGTACACCAATTAATTTTGCTAAAGTTGGTGTTTCTCAGAAAGAGCAGGATCTGAGCTTTCTAAAAATATAAGGTTTGTGCTATTTAATGCCAGTTTACTTAATGTAGGGGAGGATATAGTACCCCTTACCCTTATCCATTTTCGCCATTTTTCGCGGTACATGCATATCAAAAACCTGCCCAGAGAGATAGTGCATCCCAAAATATCCAATGTCAATATCTTTTTTCTAGTTCAGCAGATCATATAGTAGGTTTATGGGCGGGGGGAGGGGTGCGCGGACTAGGATACGAGGCATCGTTCCGGCCAATCCGAAGTCTAACAGCAATAGACCTGCTAAGGAATGCAGGGAGAAAGACGCAACTCTACAGGAAACCAGAAAACTATATAGATGTAAGTTTTTGTGTGGCTTTCAAAACCAACAGCAAAATTGAAAATCAGTTGCTATTGCAGTTTCTTTTTCTTTATTTTCTTTCTTTCTTTCTTTCTTTCTTTCTTTCTTTCTTTATTTATTTTTGCACAAAATGATACATTATACAACCAAGGAGAAGAACAAAACTATGCATAGACTACACAAAAAACTCTAAAGACTTATTTCCACTGTGGTCGATACACGACGCGCACTGTTTTGACAAAAAAGCGATGCGTCACTTCTTTGTTCGTTTGGCATGTACTCCTTGCATCCGAACAACAAATGACTGTGGTATTCAACATCCATGACACCAGCTCTCACTCCACATCTTAATACAGGTTCACATAGCTGCGTGGTTATCCTTAGCTCCCTTTGTTTGAGTATGCCAACATTATCTCTGTCTTCACAAGCTGCAAAGATGTAAACTTCAGAGCCTAAAGTCAATACTAACCTACATATTTTTTCTAGTGTAAAGACACACACTACGTTGAAAGTTTCAACAATGTGTCCCTACTGTATCACGACAAGAGGATCGCGTTGAGGAAAGCTGCTTACAAAGTTCGAAGTGACCTAACCTGTCTGGACTGGGTAAGTTCCATGTTGTTGTTATGTTATTTCTTTATGATATGTTCAACATAAGTTAAACGAAACAGACGAATATATTCAAAATATGAGTACAGAAAAGGCGGTCGCTATTGCTGAATTAACATTATCAGCAAGCAGATTAAATAGAGCGGTAAACTTTTATTCGCTTTTAAGACATACGCTTTCGACTTTTTTTTTCATATCACTAGAAAGAGAATGTTGACAGGCCATGCACCTCAACCAGAATACAGCAACGAGATGGCAGGCAACACCGAAGACGGTCACATGGCAAAGTATTAAAGAGAAAGACGTACAATTGGCGGGCAGCTGTTTGGAGACATTTTATTGGAAAGGTATTCAATGCAAACCTTTAGATGTACGCTAGGCATACACATACCAAACGGCCCATTTCTGGCCACCACACCCTCCAAAAGAGAACTGCCGATAAATAAACCGTTATGATTATCAAACGATAGAATAAACATAGCAATAAAATATAGAAATGCACAGATCATCACATGCACACTCACCTACAGGTATGACAATAAAGAAGTTTAACATGGACACAATTCATAAAAAGACTTTATCGTTCTGTTGTTTAACCGAAACCTCGTGTGTGTGTGCGCGTGCGCGCGCGTATGGAGAGTGACAATCGGTTGTCCTGAAATACGTGGACACGTACGCCACCCTATGAAATTATCATTTAGATCTGAAAATTTGACCAAACAAGTTTTGATAATAAAATTATTAGTATAACGTTCCTGTCTGTGATGTTTGGTAAGACCACCCTTGTTTGCTACTCAGCCAGGTTTCCCCATAGTAAAAACCATGTTAAATTTCTTTTGCAACCCTTTCGATAACAGTCACATAACCACTAAAAAGTCATCTCTCTTGAACATTAAGCACATGTTTATTACATTCTATAAAATGTTGTACAGAAAAGATTGATGTATTCACCATTCGGGTACGTCGCGACCATCACGTATCTTATGCAATTCCAACATGATTACTGCTCCTACCTCATGGCAATTATACTTTTTTTGGCCGGAAAAAAAATATATATATATATTATATATATAATATATATAAATATATATTAAAAACCTGCCCATCCCCGTGATTTATTTCAGCCATGACCGAACCTACATGCAGAATCTCAATGTTGCACTCCGAGTTCCCGAAATTCCGAAACTTGTACAATTTGCAATGTTGTGTGTGAAGCAAATCTTTTTGAACGTCATTTTTTACAACATTTTCGAATCAATAATAAAGACTGAAAACCATAAAACAGCAAATGTCAACAAAGTTCGAAAGCCTGCATTTTCCACTCTGACCATGACACCCGCGCGGAAACTAGCCTTGCAAACAAAAGAACATCACGATGGAGCACTCTGACATTAACATTATTTCTAACCGCCACTCAACTATTTACTATCAACGATGATCATTTTCTATTAATTAAACACATATTTATTGCATTCTATAAAATGTTGTACAGAAAAGATTGATGTATTCACCATTCGGGTACGTCGCGCCCATCACGTATCTTATGCAATGCCAACATGATTACTGCTCCTACCTCATGGCAATTATACTTTCTTTCGGCCTTATATATATATATATATATATATATATATATATATATATATATATATATATATATATATCAAAAACCTACCCATCCCCGTGATTTATTTTAGCCATGACCGAAGCTATATGCAAAATCTGAAATTAACATTATTCCCGCCAGTTGTTGTACAATATGTTGATAGATTATACAGTAGACTTTTGGTTATGTTCAAGGTCCAGGTTGGAAGTCGGACCACTTCGCATTTAGAAAGGGCACGTTTTAAGGTGATCTATTTTCACCCGTTCTTTTCATACTTGTGTTCAACCCAATAATACAGTATCTTAAACAATTTGAAAAATCCCATGGTTACGTTCTTAATGATCAAAAAATCATAACCCTTCCATACGCAGATGATTTCATTTTAGTAACAAATAACAAGCGTAAACATCAGAAATTGATGGATTAGGTTCAGAGGATTACGAAATCAATGAATCTACATTTGAAGCCATCTAAATGTAAAACCTTTTCAATTTGCAGTGGTCAGGCTAAAGCTGTGCCATATTATATTGACGATAGTCAAGTAACTCTAGTTAAAGACGCTCCCGAAAAAATTCTGGGTTCATGGATTACCTATACAGGTACATCACAAGCGGCTTTCGCCTTAGTGAAAGACGAAATTACCAGTATGTTATCAAATATTGATTCTTCATTAGTAACACCCGAATAGAAGTTGCATGTTTATTCCAAGTATATGCTTTCTTCAATTAGGTTTATGTTAACTGTACATGATCTGACAAAATTACAAAGAAGCTTTTTAGATAGTATTACAACTAAATATATCAAAAAGTGGTTAAACATTCCTTCTCATGGTGCCACTTCGGCAATTATTTACAGTCAACAGGGGCTTGCCATTCCGCTCATCTCCCAGGTGTACAGTGAATGTCATGCACATAATGTGGCACACTGTCACAACAGGGCAGATGAAAGGGTCAAGGCAGCCATGATTGCCACAATAGCACGGGAGGAATCTTAAAGTGGCACTCCCACTTGGTAACATTTTTAAAGCACATTTTTAATGCCAACGGTCGATATTTGACGTGGCGACTGCGCGCGGATCACGAGATATCGATAAAAACATGTCCTCAAAAAAGTAAAAGTTTGAATTCCGGTGGCCCACCTAAATTCAGCTTCCGAATATCGAACGTTTGGCACTGGGGCCATTGTCAACTAAGCTATGGAGTACGAGTCTACGCTTACGCTGCTGTATGCCACAGTACCACCCGCGTTGGTGATCGGTCATCCCCCTGGGGGAAAGCCTAGTCTTACTGACCCTGAGAAAAAAACGGAAAACAAAGTTTGATTCCACGAGAATTCGCATAGGTGACTAGCACAGTTACGTGCGGTTGATACATGGCGGCCGCCGAGTGGTATGCATAGACACATAACACGCGCGCGGCGTACTGTGTGGCAGACGACAAAATGTAGTCATCGGAGGTGGCTAATATTTGATACGTAAAAACTGATGTTTATGTGGTATTGGTTAAAAATATAGTACAACTGATTTAGTATAATGAAAACGACAAAAACTAAGGAGAAGTTTTACAAAACTTACCTGAGGTAATGGCATAATGCTGTATATAAAGTCTTTGCAGTGGGAAGTAAATTAATTGCGTCGTTCGAAGTTATTGTAGACTCCCTAGAATATCGTCAATCAGCACAACAACAAACCTTCGGGGGATTTCGGGTCAAAATCAGAAACGATCGTAAAACTTCGGGATGTGAAAAATACGCTCGGGAAATGACATGTTTTAATCGATATCTCGCGATCCGCTTGCAGTCGCCACGTCAAATATCGACCGTTGGCATTAAAAGATGTTTTTTAAAAATGTTACCAAGTGGGAGTGCCTCTTTAAAGTAGGAAATCATATGGCAACATTGAAGCTGCTGCCATAGCAACAGATGCTGTTAATACAGCAACAGGTAGTAAGCGGTACCACGTGAAGGAAAACATCGAACAAATCGTTACAACAAAATATCAGTGTCGTTGGATGCATAAAATAAAATCTCTGGTTGTTCACGGAAAATTCCTGGCGCTTCTTGCTGAATAAAAAAAGTTAGACATTACACGGAGAAGCATTGTCTATAACATGCCAAAACAATTCTCAGCTTCGCAGTCAGAGCGGCCATTGACTGTCTTCCAACGAATAACAATCTACATAGATGGGGTGAGAAACTTTCCTCAAAGTGTAAACTTTGCGGTAATACCCAAACCCTTCATCATGTTCTGAAGGGCTGCAAAACCATGCTTGAACAGAATAGATACACTTGGCGACATAATAATATTCTGCATTATATTTTTCAAACTTGTGTTTCGTCTTCAGTTATGGACACATTATCTATTTATGCCGATTTACCAGGTCATACAAAGGGTACCATCCCGCGCAATGTTTTATGTACACCTGACCGTCCTGATCTTGTTATTCTGTTCAGTAATGTAAAAAGAATGATCATTTTTGAACTGACAGTACCATTTGAATTTAATATCGAGAGACGTCACAATGACAAATGCATGAAATATTCACATCTTGTTAACTCTATACAAGCTCAAGGTTATTCGATTGAACTCATTTGTTTTGAAGTCGGGTCGAGAGGCCAAATAACAACAGACAATAAACTCAGACTTCTACAACTTCTTAAGGCACTGAAATTAAGTAAACAGCATAAAATCGTGATACGTGATGTCAGTAAACTATGCCTTATGTCGAGCTATTGCCTATTTCATGCCAAAGATGAACCATCATGGTGTGAGGCTTCAATTTTGTCTTCTTCCAAAAGTGTTAATTCATACACGTTAAGTGCAACTACTAAATAGAATTGTATAATGTACATTTACCAACCCACTCATATGTACATCGATATTATACAGAATTGCTTTTGTTTTGCGCAGGTTTTTTTTCTTTTCTGTTTAATTTCGATTTCTAGCGAATGTGTTTTTTTGTCTTTGGTGTGTTTTGTCTCCTTGTTAAATGTTTTTTTTGTTTGTTTTTGTTTTTGCCCAGATGTTCTATGTCACGTTATTCATTGTTATTGCATTGTTTTGTTTGCCCTGCCTCTTGCCAGTCCGAGGAACGTTTTGTCTTTCTCATATTCGGCTGAGGACCTGGGTTTTTTATGTATCTTCTTTTTATTGATTATGAAATAAAAAGTGACTTATATATGATCAAGTAGTGCTTATATATTGTTAGATCACAGCAGTATATGAATTGAAAAGGCCATTATATTGTAAGGTAATGTCAATATATTATCTAGTAGCGTCAATATATATTGTTTGCGCACGCCATTACTAGAATGTGTAACGTCTTTATTATTGTACTTGGGCCTCAGCGCAAGTACAATAATGTCTTGTTTGGTCGAACAAGAGGGCTCGAGACCAGAATTTAACATTTAAACTTGAAACATGTTTAATCGCTGACAAGATGTGGACTAGTGTTAATCAAAGTAAATCTGTGAA
>LD343374.1:66156-80235 GCA_001465055.1 Ptychodera flava
ATGCAAATGTGATCAGAACAGCATGGAACATTCTTTCCACGTGTCCAGCTTTTTCATGCACATGCAAACAACGTAACGTGTCCTTACTCCAAGAGCTGCGCGTATCCTTTGACATCTCTGATAAAAAGAACGAAATCAATGAATTGCTAGCCACTCAGAAACCGTTTGTAACAGTATGGCCACTCTTACATATACGAAAGGAGAAATGGTAGAAGCAGTTGACGAGGCCGGCCGGTGGACGGTAGCACGAGCAATTGACTGCGACACAGAGCCAGAAGACAATGGAAAAATTTCAGTGACTTTCCCAGGGTGGAGTAGAAAATTCAATATGACTGTTTCTCCCAAAGTCAAAAGACAAAGTCCTACTCTTACGCAGAAATTTGAAAACTAAAGTTTTCAAGCGTAGACCTTCCCTTCCGCTTAACCAAGGCCCCTCCACAAAACGCGAATGTCGATCGTCTTGAATATTGACACTATGATCGACCATGGATGGATTGACGTGGCGTTTCAAAAGTATGAAAAATGAGACTCAGTAACTTTTGGTCGCTTTACATTTGATCAAAAACCTACCAAACCCATCAGACAAGGCCCTACTCTTACGCAGAAAACCAAAGCTCTCAAGCGTCGACTTTCTCTTCCGTGTTTGACTTTCTTCTCGTTTGCGTTTGAGAGAAACAAACGTCGGCTTTATTCGGAAATGGTCGGCTATTCGTGGGCGTAACGTCAGTCCAGTGGTAAGCTACACTCGATGTGAACGTCGGAATAATTCGGGCTGTAGTCGGGAAAGCAAGGTTGACCTCGAGAGCGATTCCCAGTACAGTACACGTTCGCAGATCGCGGTACTACAGACTGATACTAGATAGCAACAAGTTCACCGCGTAAATTGCTAGACTACATATAGCCACATCGGCACTTCTGAAATGTTATCTCCGGCTTGCAAGACAACAAAAATATCAAAATATTATTATCAAAACCAGAATTTCGGGGCTAGAGAGTGAAATATTGCTGAAAAGTAGCCGGCCAAAATACGGATATAGCCGGTCAATTTGACCGGCATCCGGCTAAAAATGAACACGCTGCACAGAGAGGATTGTTGCGATGGACAAGTAGCCTTTGGCTTTTTGACCAGAAAAATAAGTGAGTGTTCATTGATAATTCAAAGACTGGATCCGTTGACACCAAAGTTTGCTCGTGACTTTCATTACATTGCATGCACCTTTCCGCAATGCCACTCATTGAGTCTGAACTGAAATTGAAAGAGTACATTTTAGTAAAAGTCCTGTTTTGTTGTGCTGATTTTCGCTACCGTACTTTCTTTTATAGGGATATAAACATTCATACAAAGCAAAAAGTCTTCAGTTTGTCTCCTTTCGATCGTACAGAGATATTGTGTGACAGGAAAACTTTAGTTCAAAGGGCAACGATCTTTGTGAATGTACCCTAAACCAGCTTAAATAGCTTTTCGTATGCAAAATAGGAGGCACCGTGGACCAGTAGGAGGCACCGTGGACCAGTGGTTAGGGCAACGGACTCACTATCAGAGGATGGTGGGTTCGAGACCCGGTTCAAGACCCGGTAGGTCCAGAGTAATGGACTCACTGTCAGAGGACGGTGAGTTCAAGACTCTAGCACGGTGTTGTGCCCTTGAGCAAGGCACTTTACTCCTCAGTGCTCCATTGGGGGGAATAGTGGGTTATGCGTACCTCATCCTGTAATTGGGCTAACGCCTATTGGATGATGGACTTAATAAAAAAAAAAAAAAAAAAAAAATCAGAGTACGTTAATTAACCGCTGGTATTGTTTAAACAGCATTTTATTGAAATGGATTCTATAGTACCATTGTTCTTGTAAACTCTTCATGCAATTTTATGAACTAAATGATGACCTCAAAGTAACAGCAAGTGCTGGACGGCACTTTTAACGCTGGTCGGAAATCCTGAGTGCGACAGGCGTGGGCCATGCTAAAAGTAGTTCCAGAAATGCTAATGTTTTGTTACACTAACAGATAATCTGTTCGCGTATGTTGACATATAGATTAATCCTCTGATAACCAACTCTAAGTTAATGGAGCGTTCCCCTAATGTGATTTATCGATATCATCTGGATAACTGTGACATAACAGAGTATAATTTTCTGATGTATCGTTATGTGGCACAGTACTATACTGCAGATTTGTTATAATTCATTATGATTTGTCACCTCGAATATTCCTGAGTGAAGTCTATCACATGTCTCCCATGTGTAGCCAAATTCACAGACCAGTTGTAAAACATTTTAGCACAAGATTCTCAATTCTTATCAATTCATCATCGGATGGCTGGAGCATTTATCATGTTATAGAATGTCGCATTTGGTAAACACGGAAGTAACTCGTGTCTATGTTGTAAAAATACAATAATGACATCGCGCCGACATTAAAGTTTATAAGTTTATGTTTTATTTACGTCATCGATATTTTTAGCACACTTCCGCATACATTTGCTTTACACATTTGCTTTACACATGTAAGAATGATTAAATGGTAATTTAAAACTTTGTCCTTTGCTGATATACAGTGACGTCACTCAGCCTGATTTATTGATATCATCGGTACAACTGTGACATTAGAGAGTTTAATTTTCTGATGTATAGTTATGTGGCACATTATCATATACCCATGACCGTATCCGTGTCTCCTCTGACGCGTCGTGACGTGGAACGTAAAACATCAGTCTGATACGGCACGTTATACGTCATCAATTATTGTTTGTTTCCGATTTTGATGTTATGATGTTCATCTTGCATTTAACGATCAAATCCATCTTTTTCACTTCAATCAAAATTTACCAATATAAAACGAAACATATTACTAGTACATATGAATTTAACGTTCCTTTATTTCAGATCTAAAGAGAGTTACAGGACAGGTTGTTGTAGAATATTAAAAGTTGATGTTTACAATCTGTCGTATTTCGCGCTACTTCGTCGCTCCTGTTCACGTCAGCCATGTTTCAGCAAGAGTTATTAAAGTGAATTCAAACTTACAATATTGTCCGTGTAATAATTATCCACCAGAACACCGGGACGGTGACCAGAATAAGTAAATTGGCTCCATTCCTTTTCTGAACTGCGGTAAATTGCGCTGAAATAATCCTCTGTTTAGACTGTATACACTCGACACGATGCGATCGACTACTTGATCAGCTCTTGTAAACAAACATGTATCAATGCGCTCAGACCAGCGGCAGAATATAAAAACATAGTCCCTTCGAAAGACTGACAAAAACTAATAAAATTTCGTTATTTTTATTACCTTTTACATAAATATACGGTCATGGGCATATGATAAATCGGTTATCCCACGATATCAGCGCTGGGTTGAGACGTATTGCCACTCGTGAGGGTGCGCGCCGCATCATACTCGTCTTCGACTCGTGTGATGCGGCTCGCACCCTCACTCGTGGCAATACGTCCCAACCAAGCGCTGATATAGTGGGATAACCTCATAGTACAATAATGCAGATTTGTGATAATTCATTATGATTTGTATCCTCTAATACTCCTCGGTGAAGTCTATCATATGTCTCCCATGTGTAGCCAAATTCACAGACTAGTTGTAAAACATTTTAGCACAAGATTCTTCTCAATTCTTTTTTAAACGATTTGTATAGTTAATCGCACGAGTAGGTGTGCTGTTACACTTATGGTCAGGAACTTGTAAACATCACGAGGCCGAAGGCCGAGTGATGTTTACAAGTTTTTGCAGTGTGGTGTTTACAACTGTGACAGCTCACCTACGAGGTGCGATTAACGACTTATACCACGAAAAACAGGCCAATCTTCCCTAAAATTTGAAAATTACTGTCAATAAATCGTCGACTTTTGATTTGAGCACCAATAATAGAATGGGGCGACCCATTATACGTCGAAAGGTTCACAGTGGTCATTATGCACCTGACATGCAAGTTTGGGAGAATGACCTATCCAAGACAATTAGGGCAAGGGCTCTGGTCAACTGCAAATCTGCATTTGAATAAGGGCTATAATAAGGGTATAATGCACCTGTGTAGAAGGAAACTGTTTTAGTCTGATTGGTTAAATAAAATGGCTTGCCTTACTCTGTCGTATTGGCTATTGGCTACCGAGAAGGAATTCAATCTGTAGATGTATGTGATTGCCTCGTGGATGCATCAGGTTTTCAATGCAATTTTCGTGTTTTCGACTGGTCAAGATGGATATTGTCAACTTGTCTGATCTGATGACCCTTGAGACTTCCTAGAGGTCCATGGACGGCCATGTAAAAACAACCGAAGTGGATATTACATGGGCAAACTGCCCTTTAAGAGCAGCCGCTACTACGAAGTGCATCAAATCCATGATGTGTAGTTCAACTTATAAAGAGACCTTGGCGATTGATACCGCCGACAGGGCCGTTATTTATCGACGACCCTTGCCAAGGGGTAATCAAGTTCTCCTCCCATAAAGTAGGCGTCTTTACGTGAAGCAAATGTGCGAGATGGCTTGGATAGAAGGCCATCACACAGGACATTTTGGCAAGGTAATTTATTCTTTAAGTAAGATATTTAAACAATCATAAAACGAATTCTGTAAATTTATAAAATGAAATTCATTGATCAAATTTTTTGGTGGGTGTGCAGCAATATTACAGAATTTCTTTCCACTATTCCACAGACGTAATAAAAAGGCTGTACTTATTTTCATGCTATTTGTCACATGTTTTGTGTTTGATAATTTAAGGTGAATGCGGCAACACCTTTGTACCATCAGGCATTCGATGAGCAGCTTATCAAAGAACAAAGAGGTCACAGATCAGATGACGGTTTACGCGCCTCAAATGTTTGTCTGCCGCACTACAAAAGCATGTGTCGAATACATTACTACCACTTTCATGTAGTGTTTAATCAGAGGACTTTTAGCTGTAAGTAAACCAGTTTCTTAAGTTGCTACAAAACAACATAACAAAACAGACAGGATTGGTCCAACCCAAGAAGACGCCGAATCTAAAATAGACAGATCTTCATCAACAAATCGTATTGCTTATATTGAGCATTGTTCAAATAAATTTAAAATTGAATTACAAAATGTGTTTTTATAACATATCAGTTGAAAAATTGTCTTATAGAATGTGTGTGAATGCTTTAGGCATCTCGACTGGACCTATTGTTCTCCCGCAAATTAGTAATCGTTCAAACTTTTTTTCATATTTAAATGAGTATTCACTACACTTTTATTGATATGATAATAATTTTCTTTCATAGAAGTGTGGTGATTACTTATTTACATATGAATAAAAGTATGACTGATTACTAATTTGCATAAAAACAATAGGTGGTAGTCGTGTTTTCAGGGATAAATGGATGGCAAGAACAATAGGTCACATGACCAGGAGCGGAATAAGCAAAGTTATGCATGATTAGGAGATGCGATACCATCTTTTGTAAAATTTTCCACAAAGTATGTCGTCAGCCATACAGAGTAATGTGATGGAAAGTAGGGAGACTAGTTGCACCTGTGTTATATAGGATACTGATTTTTTGCAATGGAAATGACAACAGAAATGTGTATACAACGTTTCCTCAAGGAATGACCCTTTCAGTTCGTCATCACTTGCTGTCCGAAAGTATGGCATTTGTAGTTCCTGAAGAATGTGACTTTTATGGTTGTTTGGTGTTTATTTGGAAACTGTTGCTGAAATATCCAAATGTACTTTTACTAGATATTAGTCGGGTCGGAAGGTAGGGTTCCAATACACCCAATGTATATATTTTTAAATCTACATTTTTGTAATCCTTAGGGTATATAGTAAATAAAGTTTGATGTTCCCAAAATCGAAAATTTTCCCATAAGGTACATTTGGCGCCATCTTGGCGGTCATCTTGGCGGTCATTTTCGATTTCAACAAACCAGTACAATTCGTTCGTGATCTACCTCTTGTGGGGGGGCTAACTTTGAATTCGTTGGAGATAGAAAAACTTTCACCGTCTCAGTTTTGACAGAATCGAAAAAACTTTCACCGTCTAAGTTTTGAAAGAATCGAAAATTTTACGTTTTTCCACAGAGTTACCACAGAGTTGGTGGCAATTTTGAACTTCAAATATCGATAAAACTGGGGTAATTTGTTTCTCTAGTACTAAAATTTGCACGCTGATGTTGAAAGAGAACGGTTGATAAACTCGTTAAGGAATTTTTTCTCAAAAGTCTGAGTCTATCGCTATCGACGCGCATAGTACCTAAATGATATTAGTCACCACTTAGTTATACATTTCGATGATGGCCGCGATTTTCTGAAAAAGACACTTGTGGAAGTCATTCTATTTATGATCCATTGAGTCACGCCACGGTCCCTCCACAAACGAATTGGGATTGTCCCCATAAAATGACTCCATGTAAAGTTTGTATGAACATAGAATAGAAATAACACGCGAAATCAAAAGGTCATCCGACGGATGGCTGGAACACTTATCATGTCGTAGAATGTCGCATTTGGTAAACACGTAAGTAACTCGTGTCTGTGTTGTAAAAATACAATAATGACATCACGCCGACATTAAGTTGGAAAAAGTTTCAGCAAATTTCATCAATACGTTTTATAGTGATTCAAAATGTCGAAATGTGGAGAATTATGTATTAACGAAACTTTACAGCAATACTTCCTGTACGAAGTTTAAAATAATGAATAACCCTGGCACTTCTCACCATAAATGCGGATAATAGGTTCAGCAAGGTGAAGTAAGCGATCTACCGAGGTACAACTCTGTTAAGTGAGCGACATAATAAAGTACAAGTTTCGTTTACGTCATCGGTACTTTTGGCACACTTCCGCATACATTTGCTTTACTCTCAACGCCGTCACTTACGAATGATAATATGGTAATATGGTAATGCTGATATGTAATGACCTCACTTAGCCTGATTTATCGACATCATGATGATGATAGTGACATTAGAGATATTAATTTTCTGATGTATAGTTATGTGGCAAAGTACTATACTGCAGATTTATCATAATTCATTATGATTTGTATCCTCGAATATTCCTCATTGAAGTCTATCATATGTCTCCCATGTGTAGCCAAATTCACAGATTAGTTGTAAAACATTTTAGCAAAAGATTCTTCTCAATTCTTATTTAAACAATTTGCAAAATTATGCATTATTAAGAGATGAAATACCATTTTTTGTAAAATTTTCCACAACCGCTGGTGGCTCCTCAGAAATACGGCGGGCAGTTTCTCCGCCGAAAACAGCCGATTTTGAATCCAAAACTTGCATCTATCTTCATTTTCGAGCACACCCACCTCGCCTAGGTACACGATGTGCCCAGCAGTGCTTGTTAACTTACGCAAAGCCTACTTTTCTCTCTTTATGCGAGGGAAGCGTTCGTATCGGCCGCCATTGTTAATCTCATTCAACCCATGAGCACTCGGGTGAAAACCAGCGTGAATCTAAACCATATGGAAGGCGTATGACGTAACAGTATAGCGCCACGTACGGCGAGTATTTAGAGAAAAATAAAAATAAAAAGCAACAAAACACAAAGCGAAAGAAAGCTAGAATTATTAATAGCTGAACGCAATATGATAGTTGTGCAATGCAAAATAAGAAATAGATAAATAAACAAAGAAGAAATGCCCGTGAAACCCGTCCGAGCTAAGCGATGACGTCATAAGCGTGTCGCAATGCATTCTGGGTAATGTAGGTAACATTTGGAATCACGCCGCCCTTCTGGAAGACATCCCAGAATCCACCACTTCATCTTCGCTTCAAAAATGACGGCCATCTAGCGATACCGCGGTAAAGACGCTAAATTTGCAAACTAATTTTAAGAGCCACTGTGTATTTTCTAGTAAACTCATTTTCACGCCTACGACATTTTATTGCCTGATGTACAAGATAGTGGTATTTTTTTACGAATTTTCATCAGTTCTAAGCATGAATTTTTTGATCGAAAAATTGATGCTTAGTAAAGTTTGGTCAAACATCCAATGTATTCACTTTTCCCCGGACGTTTTTTGATGAAAGTCATATGGTCAACCCAGTCAATGTAGTATCATTTGACTCTTAATGGTACGAAATGTGTCAAACTATCATCCGACCCCTATCGACCCCTAGCGTTTTCACGTAATGGGGGCTTTCTTTCTGCCTACTTTCAGCGATTTTCTAAAATGTGGACGCCTATGTAAACATAGCCAGGCCACTAGGCCTGCAGCTGGGGGCCGTGGCAGCAGGTCACCTCGACCCCTGTCCGTTTCGACCCAAATAATTCACACCCTCTTGTCGTTGTTTGTGGTCAAATCAATCCCGGTGCCTTAGTCACTATGACCTCAGTCACTTTTCATGTTACATGTACCTGACAACGTTTTACTGAGTACATTATGCAACTTGTTTCTGTCAGAAAAACTGCCGGCTTCGCTACAACAATCCACCGGACTGTGAACCATCTGATACTTGTGGGAGGCCTGGGGTACTCCGGCCCCATTGTCATTTACTGACTAGGGAACGTGTCTCACTGAAGTGGGGTTGGATAAAGCATGTCATTTACTGATTTTTGGAAATAAGGCATTCGTTATTATCGCAATTGCTTGCCATATGTGGCAAGATTGGATGAGCGAAGCAATCCGCTCGCCTCAGTGTCTTGACGCCAAGTGAGCCTATTTCCGGTTTAGGTGTTGGCCTTACAGCAATGCATTATAGGATATCTTCCAGGGCGGCGTGATTTGGAATGCTCATGAGAAATGTTACATAATAAGGTACCAGTCTAAGAGCGCCCTCTTCTGGCCATGCTCTGTACATTGTAGTGTTCAATCTATATGCTTGGGGCCTGCATGTAATCTCTTGCTCTATCTCCGCTGTAACTTTTCCATCTTCGCTGCCGTAGTTATGGATAACGCAGAGCAACAACTTTTAGATCTTGGTCTGGAGCGAAGTCCGGCAACTAAAAGAGGCATATCTACCCGCAGTAAAGTGTCAAAATCATCGACTGCTGCCAGAACAGGGAGAGTTCGAGTCATACCACAGAAGAAAGTCAAGATGGCGACGGCCCGCCCTAAACAAGGCGGGAGAAGTAGTACAACTGACTCAGATAGCTACGGACTTTCAGAAGTAGAGCAGCTCAAGCTAGAAAAGGTAGAGTTACAGCTGGAGATAGAAACATTGCAGCAGAGGCAGGAAGTTGACGCTCTCCGTCAACAATTGCAAGATATGCGCATTCAGAAGTCTAGCCCACCTCAGACTCATCATACTGCTTGTTCCACTGGCACTGCCGATGTGCTGAAGGCGCCAAACCCGTCTTCCGCGTCCTCCGCAGGGTCCGATCCGAACAACCTGTCACTACCAGATCTCAGAAAAATGGCGAAGGAAGAATCTCACCTACAGTGGTCCCAAGCATCTGGCAGCCCCTGGTTCCACGGTAATACTGGTCTTGCTAACAATGCTAGTGAGGTAAGCGATCGCCCAATTGTGAATTCATTTCCGTTGGTAGCCGGAGCCAACGCAGAGCAAATATCAAGGCCAGGTAATGTACAATTGAAGTCCATGCGGTTCAATACAAGAACCGACCGAGTGCATTACCATGTTTTATGGCCACACATGTTTGTCAGAGCGAGAACATTTACTGGTGCTACACCAAAGTTTGATGATTTGTCCATGGCAGAATTCATGGAAGGTAATTTGGCTATACTTCAGCTGCCAGCTTTATCTGATCTCGAGAAAAAACAACGCCTACAACATTTGCAGTCCCTCATGAAGGACGCTAACCTGTTTCCCTGGGATGCTATTTTGAAGTTTGAAGGGGCGCTGTTGACAGATATGGAGTCAGGTTTGAAAACATAGACTGATGACAATGTTGACCAGAGAGAACAGTATTTACTCCCCTGCATTGGTGAAATAAAGAGATACAATAAAGCTAACAGTAACAAAACCAAGAAAAAAGATCAGTTCAATGTTTGCTACAAATATCAAAATAACAAGTGTGAGAGAGTAGAGGATGAGTGCTCCTTTAAGCACTTCTGTGAAGCTTGCCTAAAATTGCGAAACAGTGTAGCAAAGCATCCCAAGAGTGCCTGCCCATGGAAGGACAAAGCTTATCGCGAGAAGGAAAGCCAGCAAGCCACTGCTGATAAACCTGAGGTAGATACTGTTGTACGTGTTCAGGTTGAACTTGATGACAACAATAACAAAGTCTCACGTAAATTCAATGACATGGTAGAGGTTGGGGTTAATTGTAACATAGTTGGTGCAGACCATGCATATGTAGAGAGCCCTAGTGATGCAGTCACAAACTGTAGTGTTGCCTTGCAAACAGAGGCAAATTCTTTCAGGTTTTCCCATCGGTTTCTGCATGTTGACATTTGTTCAATTGAGAACTTTAACACTGATGTTGTATTGGCAAGTAATGATGAAAGCACAGTATTAGTGTGCCACAAATATGACTCAAATGCCAGTGTCAACAATAACCACAGGCGACCCATAAAGTATTGCTGAGATTTTCACATTTTCTCTGTCATTTTCTCTCCTTTCTTCATGCTCTGACTGATCGGAGTAAATAAAATAAATTGTTTATATAACCTAACCTAGCCTCTGTGACTCTTTATTTATTTTACACTCCATTACATGGACGTATATCTCTCATACACACATGCTGTAATTAAATAGTCAACACAACTAATTATGCTAATCCGTGGACTTATCAGAGGTTGGTCAACATCAGAAAGATAGTGATGTTAATAAAAAAGGAGAAGGTATGAAGATCTTGGGAAACATGTCCCGAGGACGTCCGTAAACCTTGTGGACGCTTACATATTCATGATATGCGCAAACAAACACTGCTCATTATTCAAAAATAAACGGGAACTTAGATCGAAAGGAACGCTGGAAACACGCATGCTTTTCGTTGCCAAGCGCCAAATTCTAACATATAAACTAAGCAGACATGGTCCTGCTCCATGTAACAAATGCCACCCAGAAAGTATCGACCGACCAAGCAGAAAAAGATCGCCTGAGTGGCCGTTTAATGAGTTTTTCAACAAAATTACATAGATGTATGTTTCAAGTCGTCGTTTTCTGGGAGTGTATATACCAAGTATAATTTACAAACCGCGTCGTGATTCAAGGCACAATGGTGACACATTAACAGGAGCACACACTGGAGAATTTTGGCCAGCACTGTGAATTTTTCAAACCAGTCACCTTCATTTCTCTGCACTCGCTATTAACTCTGTGTCTACCGGTAACATATCGTTATTTTCTGTCTCAAAGTATACGTACCAGCAACAGGCCTCTGACGTCAAAGTCGGTTGTTTTCTGGTATACGGTAGCAACCAAGCTCATGACTAGAATGACTGTACGGCGTCAAAGAGTTAATCTCGCTGGTTACTTTTTTCGCCTAATAAAAGAGAGTTGGTCGCCACATGGAGCTAGTTTCTAGCTCTGTGGTCGCTACTAGTCTAAGGAATTCATCGATTTTCAATCGCGCCTTATGCTGTTAGCGCACAAAATTCCCGAAAGAAGCAGCGCACGGGCTATAAAACTTTGTTTGTACTGTAAGGCTAGCTTTGGGTCCATAGCTGTGGTGTTTTCGGACGGGATTTCTGCCTTTTACGGCTGGTTTTGACTTGAACGGTACCACCACAGCCCTGGGAAAGTCCATGTTCTGCCCGACAGCACGCTTTTAAAGGTGGAAAGCTATGGAATTCATTACCTGATCACGTAAAGCAGGCAAATACTTTTAATCACTTCAAATCACTGTATAAAGATCATTATGTATAGTTACTGTATAGTATGTGATTTTTGTCACAGTTCTGTAATTTATTGTCCTTGTGATTCTATGTATATTTATTGAGTGTTTGCTGTTTTTTTTTTATACTGAGTGAGGGCCTCAATGGAAAGAAGCTGATCAACTAGTTTGCGAGGCTTATTGAGATACCCTGAATAAAGATATTTAAAATAAATAAAATAAACAACATGGTTATTAGGAGCCTACCACTACCAGAAATCCGCTCAAAAATCACCAAACTATCGCCGTTTTTCCAGCCTTTTCCGACATGACTACTCGCAGACCGTTCTTTTTCTGGCGTACAAGCGATGGAAGAGGCTCAGTGTAACGTCAGCGGTGACCTCGCAACATCGAAACACAAGCTGATGTCGGCCACTACATTAAGAAGCCTGTGAGAATTTTTACCAGCACTGTCAATTTTTTAAACCAGTCACCGTCATTTCTATTCACTCGTTATTATCTCCATGTCTGCCGGTAACATATCGTTATGGAGAAGTTTAGTTACACGTTATTACGTTCCATCATCAGCTGATCAGTGATAACCATACGTCGCGTACGTGTAGAACATACATTCGGAACGGCAAACAACACCTCTACACATACAAACTGTAGTCATAATAACGTGTAGTATTTTTTAGATATTCTTGATGATTTCCGCGAATTTAAACAAGAAACCTTGTAAACTATCATGGAAAACATCCTTGATATCATAATATTTCGTAGAGTTTGCACCAGCGCAAGAAGTACTTGCTATATGATTTCCTTACATGAACGAAATGTTGTTGTCTCATTGCACTTGTTATCTGACGCCGCCCCAAAGAGTTCTCCAAACCACCGTCCCTCGGTGTCCAAACCATATAAAAAACTGTATCAAAGAAAATCGGCTGATTTAATTCGAGGATACGGGTTAGAATATTCGTCATATAAAAATTAATGTTTCTTAAAACTTAAACGAATTTCCAATGTTTGTGAGAAAAAATACAGCAAAATTATCGAGAACGCACAGCTTAACTGAAAGGCAGACCACCGTCCCTCCACCCACGGACGGTGGGCAGACAAAACCTTAGCAACACCACCCGATTGAGAGAACCACGCTAAACCACACGAACTTTGACCCTAGTCAAAATCAGGCTTGTCCCTGGGAAACCGACGTAAAGTTGGCGTCATCCTCATCCTCATCCTCAGCCTCAGGGGTCACGCGAAAATGAGGATGAGGATGACGCTATTACAGCGTCAGCTTCACCGGCGTCAGATCCGATTATTCACGAATGCGTCTGATGGAATGATAAGAGTAAAAAGGACTTTAAAAATGTGCTCCAAGTTTCATATCACTGTAAATGTTAATCAAAACACAGTGGGGTATGTATTTCACTATCTCTTAATATCCGTTTCTCACGATGTAGTTATAACGCAACATTCTCAGCCCTTAATTTCCTTAAAGTTCAAAGGTTGTACGTTTAATACGTTGACTTTTCAGGCCTCAAGTCATAGTTATACCAGTTAATTGTTTTATATGTCCTCTGAATAATTAGGGCTTTCATACCGCCTCTCATGGTGGCGATTTTTACACATTTCGGACCACGTATACTTTTTTGCACCAATTTTTTGAAAATCTCAACGCAAGAGTTGAGAGGATACCAACAAACACATCCACGGATCCATAGACTGAAAATTACGAACATTTCCAAAAAACTAGTCTGTATGAGATATTCTAACGATAAAATATTACCTGCGAACCAGGTTTACGATTCAAAAGAAAGTTGAGAAAGGATGGAGTTGTTATTTTCTTAAGTTTTGGGAGAATTTTATCATTTATCCGTCATCATGTAGCGCAACTTCAGTAATCTTCGGATACGACGCCGATGCTGAGTAGCGTCATTTTCAGCGTCAGCTAGAAAGGTCACCTGAGGCTGAGGATGACGCCAACTTTACGTTGGTCCCTGGGAAATATGTTTACAAGTTTGCCCACATATAAACAACGTAAAGGTCAAAGGTTTCAACTTCCGACTTCCTGCTTTACGGACGTCCTCATGCCATGAACTGCAGGCAAGGCACTGGCAGGGTTTGCACTGTTCGCGACCATTTAAACGTTTGAAATAAGAGTAGCTGGCTCTCCTCGGCCATCGAAATACATTGGCTGCAGTAGATTTTGGATAAATGGTCATGACTGGCCACAATTTGGTAATTTCTGGACACATTCCAGGAGAGCTTCTTACCTTCCCGTTTTAGTAACCATTCCTATCTTTCGCGATGTTGACCAACCCGTAAAATCCCTGATAAGTCCACGGATTAGCATAATTAGTTGT
>LD343374.1:103064-135437 GCA_001465055.1 Ptychodera flava
AAGATGGTGGAGAAACAGGAAAGAACGGATAAATATTAAACTATTTTTTGTGTGTAGATTAAAAAGAAGTGTATGATGTCCACTGACTATTTTTCTATACTTTTTTTTTAAGGATAGAAGTTCTGATTTCTTTCTTTAGTATTCCTTAAAGAATACTTTATACCTGTATAAAACATTTTTATAATAATACTAAATGCATAACTGAATTTCTATAAAATGCATCTTCAGTATTCTGACCGAATACACAATATAATACAGTAATCATAAGATATTACATGAATGTGTGACTAGAAATTAGGTGATTATATGTGTTTATATTAAATATCCTTGTCTGAGAACGTAATATAATACAACTTTCAAAGAAGAAATTTTGAAAATATAAAATTTGGGAAAATAAATTAAGAATTCTCAAAAACATCTACAAATCAAAAATGATAACATTATATGACAAAAGTTTTATTTTCATGTTACTAAAGAAATGTCCTATAGGAAAATGTTATCCTTTAGTATTACTAAAGGACAGTCTTTTAGGACACTTTTGTCCTAAAGCATTCCTTTAGGCTGGCTAAAGGTCTTATAGTAATCTTAAAGCAGTACTAAAAGACATTTTCGTAAGGGTAGCGCTGCATTGATATGGCTGAATTGATATGGCTCTTGATGTGACTAAGGGAATTCTTGTAAGTTCAGCTGTCATAGCAGCAATTCCGGCAGTTCCAGTTCTTTTAGCTTTAACTCCTATACCAGGTGTTATTATTGATGTAATACAAGGAAAAACAGGAGTATCAAAGAGGCGAGAGAAATATAAACATTATTACGTTCAATATAAACAGCTGCTTACACAAATACAAGAAAAAGGCGCAACAACAGAAAACGGGTCAGAACTTATTCAGGACATATTTCATCAGGCACTAGAAATACAAAAACAAGAAGGATTTAGTCCGCCGCTAGAAAGATACATGTGACATTATGGATTAAATGGATATGAAAGTTAACTCCGTTTCTGATTCATATATCCTATCGACCTAGTCTTTTCCAGCCATCTTTTTGTGTCTAGATTATATAGCTGTATACGTTTGATATCATTGACTGCCATCATGATTTTATTACAGTTTTCGCTCCTAATCTCATCGGCTTTCCGCACAAATTGCACAAAATGTGCCTGCTCCGGCTCCTCCCCAGTTTCAAACAGATTCTTATAGTTTTCAAAGTTTATATGTTTACGAACACAGACATCTTTTATCCCTTTATTTTTTTTCGTCTCCGAAGTTGGGATACGAAAAGCATATACTTTGGAACGAATGCCGACAAATTCAAGAATAGGAACTCCATTCAACTCATCTTTAAATTTACCTATCACCTTTTTATTAATCTTCGGAATTCCGTCTTTCATCCCACTAGTATCATATATTGACTCCTTACCATTCTTTTCTACATCTTCCCGAACTATATCATTGAAAGTTACGTCCAGGGAAGGAAGAGGCACACTGTAAACAAAACTATCAGTATCTATGTAGGCTAATTCTATTCCTTTGAACTGCTTTCGAAAGTAATTGTAGTGCATATCATACATAAGCAGCTTAGAAAGTTCAAGCACTGCCGCGCCAATGAAAACTGGCTTTTTATATTCATATTGATCCCTTTTTAGTTCCAGTAGGACACTGTCGCAGGAATCGCCATCCTCTTCCCTAGATATATAAGTTCTATACTTCATATTAGGTATATACTTTTGGTATTTATCAGGACTGCCCAAAACAAATTTAAAAATTTCTATAGTTTCGAACGTCTTCTATTGTCTTGCCGAACATTGCTTTATTCATCAGCTTATAGGAATTCTTTTCAAAATCTGTCTTTCCCTTTGCCCTCATTTTAGTGTTAAAGTCTATATATTCAGCGAGACATGGCGCCTCTTCAAAGGCAAGCGCCTGATGAATCTTTTTCAGTCGCATTCCCATCCGAAGATGGAATTCAAGCAACTTATAATGTAAGACGTATCTCTCTGTCCATTAGACTTGTAATCAGTCGAGTACCGTGCCTCGGAAATTCGTAGTGATGCGGCGCGAGAGGTAGATCGTCGTGTTCTTCATGTAATTCGGCCGGATATTCTAAGTCTACTTCTAGAAAACTTGGTGGAAATCTAGCGCTGGGTCCCCAATCCAAGCCTGCTCCGCCATTCTGAGCAGACCATTCTAACAATTCTTCCATCGACATCCAATGAAATCCGCCCATTGGCATTGGTTGACTCATTGCCCATCCATAAAGATTGTTAGCATCGAGATATTTTATTTCGGTTAACGGTTTCTCCGGATCGTAATTCCCGCCAGTGGCAGCGTAAGCCGGATGATTTGCCTGTAAGTAATGAATATTACACTGGCTGATACCACCACGAATTCCCCTCTGAATGAAATTCATCTGCTCAGCATCTTGAATGAGTTTAAATTTATTACCTGTGTAAAGTAATATAGCATCCCATGTCAAGCCGGGCGCTGACATATAGTGCGCCGGATCCAGCTTATATATGTTTAAACATGTGTTTCGGAAATTTTCGAATATATTCGCAAGAAGGAGAACGTCAGTCTCACAATAGAATTCCATATAATCTTTAATCGTCTGACATCGTACTTCATCCCACACCTTCAATGCATGTTTATAATTAGACTCTGAGATATCCTCTTCCTTTAGTTTGCTATGAAATTTTTTTCTCTCTGGGAGCTGGTCCTCTTCCAGTCTGTCAACCGAGTCTAAATATTCGTACGGGAAGAAACCTTTCGCCCGCTGAATCTCTTTGTACGGAAGTGGTATCATCCATCCATCCTCTGGCACTGTCTTTGCCAACTTATCTAGTGGATCTTTCATTAGTTGTAAACTATCCATAAACTTTATTGAAAAGAAACGTTTCACTGTCTTCCTCTTTTGGTTTGGCCACTCTCCGCCGACAACAATTGAGGCACTAAAGATAAATGTTTTCATAAGACCCATGATTCCATTGGCAGTTTTAGCTATTATTTTCGGCTCTGGACCGCCGGTATCGAATTCATGTAACTTTTTTATTATAAAACTGCTATCATATCCCTTGAAGTTGTGAAAGTAGATAGGAATTATTCTAGACGGACAACACTCTTCACAATAAAAACTCGTTCTGATAGGATTTTCATACTTTGCAATTCGGTGTGTGGCATTCTTGTCACATGCAATGCAAGTCTGGTGCTTCGCCTCTTTCATCGGTTTTACTTTACAATAATATATTCTCGAATAATACTCAGCCATTTCCTTCATTTCCTTGAGAAATTCCGTAACACAATCTGTACCTGTGAATGTTTTTTTATCAAAAATTTTCGGCTCGTTGCCCGACCATCGTTCAATAATAACATACGAAAGACAAATTGGAATGTGCAGGCCGGTATCCTTCTCAATAATTGCCTCAGTATCTGCATACACGACGTAGGGGCAAGGAACCTTCTTCTTATGTCCTTCAAATTGACACACTTCCTGAGGAAAAACTGCCTTAGCTATGTCTGTTCCACAATACATCTGGTGTATTTCCAATTCTTCTTTCGCTGCAAAACCTTTCCCACAACTTATACAAATACACTTCCGTCTGTGCTCATTCTTACGATCATTACGAGAATTAAGAAGACGATTTAATGAAGTAATTGGCACGAAGTGGCCTGTCTCTGCCCGCGTCACTTGCTATTAGTAAGATATTGGCTATTTGCGCCTTTTCGGAACATGCATCATTGTTACCATGATATATGATTGGTATGTCGCACGATTCAGTATCATTTTCGTGAATCAAACATACTTGTAACTTAACTCTCGTATTTTGCTGCTAGAACTTCTCGAATATGGATATATCTTCTATAGGTGTAGGAAATGGAATACCATCCCAGCAGTAATCAGCAATAAACTTGGTGTACGTATTCCAGTTATTTCTTACCTGACCTCCCTTCTTCTTGCAAAACTCCTTGTCACCTAACTTTATACTTGCTACAACTGAGTATTTGAAGCAGCGGCCGGTGCCACTACCATCAGGGCCATAAGGAAGAATCAGATTACTGACACAATGCTTATTTTTTAACCATTCAGGCAGTTGAATCGGGCTATCGCGTGTCGAAGGGATGCCGGCCCCCAGTCGAAGTTTAACAGAATTACTTTAAAATTAAGGATCTTATCGAGAACTAGACCAGAACCCTCAACATCTTCAATATTTTCAATCAAACTTTCGTAACGAATTATTAATTCCTGTTACATCTTAGTCTCCCGTTCGCCGTATTTTGTGTATATACCTTTTAAGTTAACAGGCAATTTACGAATTTGTGGCTTTCTTTTCTCGTAATAAACTGACTTCCATCATTGTTAAAACTCGATACATCTTTCCCTTCTCAGCCATACCTTCGATATCAATCTTAGCGATGTCCTTGACTCGCTCGACTTCAGGAAAATCTTTTTCTAAATCTCCCTTGTCGAATGCTACACGTAAGCGGTGCTGCTTTTTATGATAATAGGTTGTAAGCTTCCGAAGAAAACCGGAATGGTCTCCTTCGGCCTTCCATTTCTTTAATAATATGTCTCTGATCCCATTGAAATCTATCCTCTGTTCTCCATCAAAGGGATCTTCCATAAGGAAAATATTTCCTGCCGAATCTGTTATCTCCGATCGATACATAGTGTATGAGTAGTTTTGAGTATCTAGCCCCCTATTTAAATCAAGTTTAAGTATATCGGACAATTGACTTATCTTATATTCATTCACGACAGGCTCCATCGTACTGTCCTTATATACTATACTAAAAAAAATTTTTAAAGAAAATATTCTATGTAAGGTCATCACAAATCCACTCCATTGTCTTATCGTATATATCTTTACGAAAATAATTAAAAAAAAATTTTTTCTATGATATATAGAACAAAAATGTCATACATATTCATAAATGGGTCAACTGGAAGTTGTAAGAGTTACGATGCAGTAAATTTGGCTGCGACTCACGTACCAGAATTTGACACTAGTTTTTCTAGCAACATTGCCGACTTTTATAATGGGAAAGTTTCGATTGTCGATTTTCAGAACCAGTTTATAGAACATACTCTTAGTTTACAATGTCGGGCTGGGAAAGCCAACACAAACTACATTATTTGTGACTCTTCCATAATTGAACATCTGACTTTTTCTCGAATCCGGGGCGTTTCCGTTTCGTCGGAAGAAAAAAAGATTGTTTCTAGAGCATTTGACCATTTACATAGTTTCATTATCATATTCAAAGATATGAAATTTGATTATAGCTGGCGGAATATTCAGACTCGAGCAAGACAATATGAAATAGCCGCCTTAAAAGAATTAGAAGAGATTCATGATAAGTTCAAAAAAGTTTTCTTAGAAATTTGTAATGACTACAGGCTTCCATGTTTGGTAATTCATCAATCTCTTACGCCTGAAGTTCTCAAGAATATACTTAATCCAACAATTGATACAGAGACAGTCGGGCCAGTAGATTTTCCACAAGCTTTTGACTTTGGAATTGCATGGGGCGGCCTTCGGCACGCGGCAGCCAGGGATTTTTAATAGATGGTTTCGGCGAGGAGGAACTTAAAGAAGCTTACTATCCACCTAGCTAAGAACAACTAGAACAACCTCGAGTCTCACTTAAGAACCTACACAAACTTCTTAATGCTTGTGAATCTGTGTACGCTTACAATGCTCCGTTTGACTTACAGGCACTTGATATGATGAAGCCCTACGATTCCGTAAGGGACTTTAAAGTTACTTGTCTATGGCTCATGTCATTTGTGTACATTATACTTAAACCAGAACTTATCGATAAAGCTGAACAAGGGGGACTTGAAAGAACAGCTCGTGGCAATATGCATAGTCGCTTTGAAGATCTTGCAAACTTAATATGTGCCTCCGGAGGATCCAAGGTACCACCTCATCCATATATAGCCAAAAAAGATGCAATAAGTGAACATTACTTACGACAATACATGATAAATACTTGGCCAGGTGGTTGGAAGCGGGGTGGTGGTAAACTGACACTTTCGGCTTTCAAGAAATTAAGACTTCTTCCATGGTACTTATTGAATAACTTTCGTAATTACTTACGTTAGTACTTGAGTAGTACTTGACAAGTGCCAGCACAGGAACTACAGAGCCCTACGGAATGATTCCGAAGGTACTTACGAAGTTCTAATAACATTTCCCTCTGGTTCCCAACTATTGAAACTTTCTGGATAACCTTTCCATTTTATCAGATAGTATTTCTTTCCTCTAATTTTTTTCGTCTTCAAAATTTGTTCTACTCTGTACAGCTCGTCGGCACCAGCACGTTCTGAAAGGGCACTCTGCAGTTCATCGGAATAGAAAGTGCCAAGTATTTCCTCTCCATTCAGATCTTTTATCTTGTAAACGGGCGGCGTTCCCAACCCAGCTGCATACACCACTTTTGAAGCTATGAAAATCTCCTCTGTCCAATTTGGTAAATATCCTTTCTTGAAAGTGGTCTTGTATTTTGTAATTCGGACCCGTTCTCCCGGCTTGAATTCAGGGTTAGCTCCCATGGCTGCCAACTCAGGTTAAAGTGTATAAAATGCCTGCCAATCGTTGTCCTCCATTACATCGACGGGTTTCATTTTGATGCTTCCGTGTACGGTGTTATTGTAATTCTCGAGAAGTTCTGGTAGAATGGGGAGCGATGAACGTGTCTGTCTGTATGTAAAGTATTTCCACATCATCGTGTTTAAGGTACGATTAAAACGTTCCACGACGCTAGCTTTTTTGTCACTGTAGGTGTGAAACCAGTGAATACCTGACTCTTCCAACCATTTCTGCATTTTTCGGTTAGTAAATTCCCGCCCCTCATCTGTCTGAAGTTTGTCGGGTTGCCTCCCGGATTTCTTAATTATGTCTTGTAGCCTTAAGAGTATCATCAGCCGTTTTTGACTGTATCGGCCTGGCCCATGCATATTTACTGAGCACATCGATTACTGTTAGCATGTATCGAATACCTTTATTCTCTTTTGCGAATGATGAAGGGAATTCCACGAGATCAGTCTGCCAAAAATTGTCTATCGATGTTACGAAAACGCGCCTCCCACCATGAGTACGAGTACCGGTTTATGTAGATTATAAGTTAGCTGAGTTTTTAACCAGTCCTGCACCTCTTTCTTAGTAACTTTCAGTCCGCTGGCACGTGCTGCGTCATATAATTTTTGTACACCTCCAAAACCAGTTTTCGGGTTGTAATCTAATTCTCTAAGAGAGCCTTCGGGCGAAGCCATGATTACCTATATTATACGAAAAATTGTATGTCGTACGGATGCCGTAAATGAAATACTAATTTACTGAATGGTGTATTGTTCAATTGCCTGATTAGGGAACCCACCTCCCGTTCTGACACCTCCATTATATATTCTTTAATAATAGTTTTGTTATCTGTCTTGCTCGGTGTGTAAAAAAGTACTAACATCTGTATGTTTTCCCCAAATGGTTTACTAATACTAGTATATTGTTGAGTCAGAACCCTGACAGATAATCGGTTGTGTCTTGCGCTGAAACCAAGTTTGATTAAAAAGTCACTGCGCTTCTTCATATCTTTGGATGAGGCGCAGTCATCGAGGATTATTAAAGTGTTCGTGCCGGCCCATTCCTTATGCACAAAGGCTAGTGTATCATCCACAGCATCGAGTCCGACTGGAAATATAAACGGTGAAAATGAATCTTTTATTATACCTTTTATTGTTCATGAATGTCGGACAAATGAAAACTATATATTCAAATTTCCTAAAGTACGGACCGGTGAGGAGATCTATTACATATTCTGTTTTGCCAGAATTTGTTGGTCCAGTTACAATCATGTTGAATGGTGGGGTTGCATACATCTGATCTGTATACTGTACATAAATGTAATGAATATGGCTAAAGATAACAAACCAATTTTGCCGTATTCATGAATAAGATTCGCGCCGGCGACTGCATTTGCTGCCTTCCGTTCCGATAGGGGAATCCGACTCGTGTCATTGTGAGTCGGCACAGCATCCTGCCACTTCACGGGATCCTCTTCCCCTTCCATCTCGTGTATAGCACTTTCTCGAATTTCCGTGTTTATATCTCCATTCACCCCGAAGACCATAGATTCAGTTGCGTATTGTAACTCATTATTATAACCTGAGATTGAAGGGCCCGAAAGAATGACCATTTTAGACGGTAAGAGAAGTAATTTGGGCGAAACAGCCATATCACGTTTGACACCAGTATTCATTATTGTGTCTTGATATCGCCTATAACTGATTACTTTGTCGGTATTATGAATTTCATCTACAAGGAGAACACTGAATTCTTTTTGGACTTGCTCTGCGCTGCCAGTATCGCCCACTATGGTACTGCGAATATTTGCTTGTGCACCGAGTATGCAATATACGTAGGCTTCAAGGCTTTCATTGAGTCGGGCAAGACCAGCCTTTGTTTATTCCCCTGTCTCCCTTCAGAGGGATCAAACTATTGTATTGACCCTCCGATCCATCATTTCGGAAGAAATAATAATGTGGTCTGTCTTTGTCGGGCAGTACATGTTTTTCCTTCTTCCCAAACAAGTTCTTTGAATAGAAAACGCCTCTGTCGTCTTTCAGGAAAAAGTTGTGACCATTGTATATTGCTTTTGGCTGTCGAACGGGCCCATGATTAGTGTAATATTCATAACCATAACCAAGACCTAAGTTTTGACCGAAACGATAACGAAAGTCAGACTTCGATGGACTTATATTTCCAAATTCTGTACATAGAAGTTCATATTGGACGAGATTGTACAGATTGTCACCGGCTTTGAAGACAGTATCGTCTGGAAGTGCAACGCCCATTTCATGAAGAATCCGACGTATTGTAAAGTATACATGAAAACGGCAGAATGATTGTATTTGCGGCGGATATTTCCCTTCGGAACCGTAACCGTAGGGCTATTCGAAGAGATGGGCGAATGATATACCACAGCCAGTAGTGCTGCACCATACAGCAAAATTTAATTGCTGGTCCCAGTATTTCATGTGCGGGTCACCCAGCCATATATTACTTTCTTTAGCTGATCGATGAGTGATTACGTTATCTTTAAATATATCCCTTGGATGAAAAGTAAATTTTTCTGTCGGCGTAACATGTATTTCTAAGTCCATGAGAATAGGTTTTATGTCATTCGGTTTGGAAGGAATATCAGCATGCTGTACTGTCGGTATATGTTTTTTATTCAATTGAAAAGCAACTGGGAATAAGTCTGTACTCATGATTCGTATTTCTATATACAGATAGATTTTAATGGAGGAGAATTTTCCATACTTTGGAATCCCTATCGGAACCGTTCCGTTAGGGGTACTGACATTCCAGACTATGTTAACACTATATTTTAGATTCAGGTTTAAACGAATTTTTTATTTTTTACTAAGAATAGATAACATACTGCAAACAATGGAGAATTTAATAAAGACATCGGCAGCAGCAAATACGACAGCAGCACTACCAACCGCAGCGTCGGACGCTCGATCCATAATAGAGACAAAGCGTGAAAAAATACTCTGTGTCATCGCAAGTGGTCAAAGCAAGTTATTTTTTGGCAAGGAGATTACAGTTAGAGAAGTGGAAACGTGGAAAGATGAATTCATAACACGAGCCTTTAAAGTCTATGAAGCGAAATACAGTTCTCTTATAAGTGATAATATCACTCAAAGTTTCATAGATCTAGGAGCAAAAGCAATAAGTCAGGTAGTTCCAATCGATGACCGAGATAACTATGCCACTGATCTTAAAAAGGATTTTATTCTAAACAGTGAAATAAAACGATTATCAGGATGGATAGCCCACATTTTTGGGCCCATACTTGCTCTAGTTTCCACCGGTTTAATTACGGGTAAACATGTAGATTTTTAAAAAATCAGGTTTAATATAATACCCTATGGAAAATGGATTCAACTTTGCAAGCACCGACACCGACTCAGCAAACGGAACGGCTCCGCCAGGGACACCACCGGCCCCTCCGACGACTACCCTCCGGAACCCTACCGGAACGGAGCCACAGCGCAATATAGAGAACATCATGTTACCGACGAAGCATCCAGGGAGAGTTGCTGCAGGGAAGCGACTAGCAGAATGGAACAGGCAAAACAAGAAGAAGAAACGAAAAGCAATGACTAATGATAGTATGACTGTAGCAAACCATATAAGCTCCTTTCAGTACCGTTCCGATAGGGTGCCACCACAACAGTGTGATGGCTCAAGCGATAGCTGGTATAATGAATGTTATCTTGTTTTAGGAATTATAGGAGTTTCATTGACTGCATTAGGGCTATATTGGAGGAGTGCTCAACATATTTGTCCCCAGAACAATCTTAAGCAACCAAGTTCCGAAGGGAACCATGCCGATAAGGTGCTTACATGTGAGCCGCTTCAGAAAGCGACGAAAACAGAGCCCCGAACGGTAGCGGCCTCCTCTGGAACCCCTACGGTTCCGATAGAGCCTATGTTGAAAGAAAAAAAATGGGATCCAAAATACAGTCTCCCTGAATGGAGTCATATGTGGAAAGAACCAGAACAATGGCCTGGAAATCTCGGTCCCTCTACATTGTATGAGATGGATTAACTCCGTAATTATTTTTATTTTTCTATTTTATATACTTGTCAGCAATCATGGATACTAAAACAGTTGTAAACACAATGTACGATGGTATTGTAATCGCGGGACTTACGATAGGATATCTAATGATCTCCAGCAAATTTCTGAAAATGGATATGGGCGATCCAAGTCGGCCAAATTTGACTCGATCGGCAAAATTAGGTGGTGCGACTGCTGCCGCGGTTGCGACCAAAGATTTCCTTGAACAGAAAGATTTTATTCCTGCAGAACCTTATAAATTGTAATGTATATACAGTAAGTATGATCATTTGGATTGAAAGCAAAACGGGTAAACCGGTTACTGTTAATTTTTACCCTTGCATTGACATATCACAGTTTACTTCAATAAGACTATTACAGTGTTCACTATATAATTCATGGCATAACATAACGGGGGCGAATAGTATATTAAAATATCAAGAAAATGGGCAACCGAAGAAGACTATATCAATACGTCCAGGTAACTACAATATCGATACTCTCAACAAAGCAATCGCGTTGAAGCAGAAAATTAATTTTGAAAAACATCTGCCGACAAACCGCGTTCTTCTAACTTTGGCTAAAGATGTTAAAGTATTTTTTAATGCTACAGGTAACTTCGCTAACCTCGTCGGCTTTTCAGATAAACCTGAGAACAACCCCGTGATAAAAAGTACTATGAGCCCGAAGAGAGCGGATTTCTTAACAGTCACTAAATATATAGTTCATTCAGATGTCGTTGATGTTACTGGAAATTATGTTTCATTTGGCTCGGGCGAATACTTACAGGGGAAAGTATCGGACTGTTTACAAATACTTACCGTCCAGGATACAAAAGAAATAAGTGAAAAGGTCACCTATGACTTAAAAAACGGGGGCTCAATTTCCATGCCATTGAGAAAAGACTCATATTACATGAGTTCAATGCGTATTTGGATAACAGATCAGGATGGAAACATAGTTAATTTCAGTAACTTGCCAACTAGCTTTTGTATTGAATTATTGTAGCTAACGCAGCATAAACCATCCAACGACCAATCCTCCAGCAATATAAATCATTTCATATTTCTTTTGCTCTTGACTGGGTTGATAATAATCTGAGAATTGAACTGGCCCCGACGTAGAGTTGGCTTGTGCAACCGCCGCTGCTTCTTAAAGGATTTCTGCATCTGTATCTCTTAATTCAGCCGCAGCATGTGCGTCCTTTGCTTGATTTTCTCTTTCCCAATCAGCCTGGAGTAATCTTTTTTCTGACCAGACGTTGCGATCATGTTCAAATTTTTCTAATGCTTTATCATGTCTAATTTTCTCTTCAATAAGAGCGTCACCATTCCAGGAAAGCTTTTGTCCGATAATATTTCCTCCTGTGAATGCTGTTGCATTTAATACAGCACCGAGAACTGTCATTCCTATAGCTGAAGCCATGATTGTATATTATTACAAGGTATTGTTTTAATTTTCACTGTATATATGACCCTACGGAGTATGTCTGGTCCAAGTAACTTCGGTCTAGGTACAATTCATGGACAAAATCTTGAGCTTGAAGATTTAAGTGATGTTAAAGTGAACAATAATACTAAGATAGCAGGTAATCATAATAAGGATTATGTCCTTCGATACAAGGACCGTGCAAAACTTTTTGTTTTAGCCTCTGCCGCGGTGCAAACCCACGAACATGCTGTAGAATTTTCCGAACTGAAAGACGTCGATGAAATCACAATAAACGCTACAAAGGCTGCAAATGATCCTACTCCTTTTGCTCTGACATGGGATTCGGCTAGTCAGAAATTCAGGCCTTATAATGTACCGCGTAACATCTTAGATATATTAGATAGTGAAATTGCAGGTGGAGTTGCTGAACTCCCTGGGACTCCGAATGTGATTTATTTTGATAGCAATGTTAACAAGTATAAGTTGCTAGATTTTCGTCGTTGGCTTACTCCTAAGAATCCGTACATTACACTACTCGGTATACCGGTTCACCTCAAGATCAAACCTCTTTCAACAATAATGTCATCAGATAATAAACTGCGAAGATGGATAAACGAGGGGGAGAATTTTTGCTCATACTATGCTGCTGGGGTTCCAGTAAGATTATTTTGGGACACAACTTTACAGAAACTTGGCTTGAAAAGTGACGGTGATGAGGCATCTGAATTAACTTTACAGACTGCAAATCAACAGATGACTGATAATATGAAAATACTTCAACATGGTACAGTTCTCATTAGATGTGTAAAGTTAGCTACAGGAGACGAGTTTGATGATTTGGTTGGATATTACGCTATGAAAACAGACAACAGAACAACTTGTGATATTATTATAAGTATCGATGAAGATCGTAATGAAATGAATATTGAATGTTTTGTTGGTGGGAATAGAGTAGAGAACGACTCCGGAACTACATTTGTACGTAAAGATAAAAGTGTGAACACTTTAGACATCAGTGTTATTTATCTAAAACGACTCATTTTGTTTGAAGTAATGGTCTTCCGGCACATTTTAAGTTCAGAGGAAATTTCTAAAATTTTATCTATCGGGTGAACAAGTTAATTCTTGAGTTCAGAAAAAAAAAACTCTGTAGAAATTTTTCATGAAAACTGTAGATTTTCAGACCTGTGTGATGACATCACAGGCTGCTAAGCAACACTCGAAGCCTATTGGAATGTCATACTGGAAAGCCCCTGCTGGAAAGGTATTGCGCAACATCCCTATTGGAACCGTAGGGGTTGAAAATCTAACATAAGTGTTAATATTGTTCCGTAGGAAAAATGAGAAACATAGTGAAAAGGGACCAGCCAACAGATATTGATAATTCATACTTACATCCAGAAGACGAGAATCACCTCCGGAATGGGCTCGGTTCCTCTGTTGCCTTCGTAAGAGCAGAATCGTTCCGGTACATCTAAGTCAGAAACTATCTAACAAATGATCTCCCTTCCATCCGATAATAGAATGCCGTTCTGACAGATGTTCTGATAGTGGATTACCCAGTGAGTCATAGCTAGTGCATTGCGCAAGTTCCATTCGGAATGTGAGTGACCTGACTCAGCGGGGAATTTCCCACTGAGTTCATTATAGCTCAATGCACTATCTGCTGTATATGACTCATCGTCATTTATGTGCCAGCTGTCGCGTACGTGAGCTCATATACAGGTCAGGGTCACTTCATGTTATTTTAGCTACATGGATGGTGAATTTTTCCTTCACTCCTCTGTAGTTATTTTCGAATAAAATGGTTTTAAAAATTTGTCATTGTATCCATATTTACCTAACTACTGTTAGTGTAGCTTGCATATTAATGAAGTTATGAAATATCATGTTTTTCATACGGTTTCCTGTGGAGACAGTAATGACAGTGTTGGTATATCGAGAAAGACTGCACGAAATTTCATGAAACTTTCCACAGATAACAAGCCCCGAATATTATGATGATACTGTGTGTCATATAAAGTATCTGATCATTTGCATATTTAATAAACTTTGTAATTAGTAATATAACTTCCAAATACTTACACCACATTTGATGAATATTGATCTGATAGAGATCTCATTGTACTGAGAAGCATTGGGCAGTGTCAAGTTATTTATTTACATGTGAAACTAATAATAACTGCACCAAATTAGATGAAATCTGCTGTAGATACTAATCCGATGGATATATCATTGTGTTCCGAAGCATTAAGTAGTATGAAGTTAATTGAGGGTAATTTGCATATTTAATGAACTTGTAATTAGTGCTATAACTCTGAAATTAAGGCACCAAATTTGGTGACACATGCTAAAGATAGTGATCTGATAAATGTCTTATTGTCGAGTGAAACACTGAGCAGTGACAAGTTAATAAATATCTCATTTAATTAATATAGCTCTGGGTGGCACGGCTGTGGCGGTGTGTGTAACTGCACAGTGGCTCGAGGTTTTGCCGTCCGACCCAAATACCCAGGCAAAACCTCGAACTACTGTATTGCATCTAGTCTGTAAGCCTTAACACGTACAGCATACCACGCAGAGCTACATTTTACGCGATTGCTGTATTGATATTGCAGTGAGATCGCACCATTTTCAGTATATTGTCGATCATCATGTGTTGTCACAACATACGGTCATACGAAACGTTCAAATGTATACTATATTGTCAGAAAACGCCTGCAGGGAAGACCTCTTTATTGTCAAACGCTGAGAAACGAAAGTTCTGCACGCACAGGTAATCACAGCATGGCTATATCTATAGCTCTGCGTGGCAGGGCTGTGTGTTACTGGCGTTATACGGCCGTGTACATTGTGACAGGGCTGTGTGTTACTGGCATTATACGGCCGTATAACGCCGGTAACACACAGCCCTGCCACACAGAGCTAGGCTATATTTCATTCGACATCAGAGGTAAACTGATGATTCACCATCACAGGCGTGATTCACCATCACGTTAGGCTATGGAAGAGAAGTTCGGAACGTAGCATAAACTACACTTATAGAAACTACCCAGAAAACATCACGCCTGTGTTCAACATAGTGCTCAGTACACACGTTCGTTTTTTGAATTTGTGTCTTAGGTTTTTTCATATATGGGAGCACGAGCTGAATTGCATTACGAACGCTTGCGATTCAAGTACTGCACTATCATAAGGAAAATGGTCAAACTTTGACATCAAGCTTGTTCTCACGTGACGCAGCCGTGCCGAGCCCATGCGTGTTTTCATACATGCGGGCAAATATGTGCAGACAGTACACTAACGAAGCACTTGTCAAGTAAAACATATATATGGTTGATTATGTTTCAACCGATGGAGTAGTTTTTTGTTTACAGTTTTCTTATTCCGCTGGAGTATGTATTTAACTCAGGTGTGTGCACAAATAATATTTAACTTTTCAAATTATTGCGTAATTTTCATTGGATCACAGATTTGACACTCATTTTCATTCTGAAGGTCTGAAAGTCCACTCTACAAATACTGTTTTGAATTCAGGGAGATCAAGTAAATGGGACCCTAGATAGGCATATAAATGAACAGAGGCCGCATGCATGTATATTACACGTGTCTTAGTACTACATTAGCTGATAGTTTATGAAAATCCTCTCAAAAGTACGAAAACTACAATTAAAACTGTGAAAAGATTATAATAATAAGGGCCCATATTCTCCTATGCTACTGTAACTCTAACGAGTGATGAAGGAACAAGGGGTTGCTCATTTTATTTCTTGTGGTAGGGCTGGAGAATTTTAAAAAATATTTTCCATGGCCATTGTAAGTGGATAATTGTCTTGCCACTTACCAAGAACAAAAATACTTTGAGGAAGGCTATAAAACAATGCTGAGAATAACCTTCAAGTTTGCATTTCTTTAGTGGTCTTTGGAGAAGCCACCAACGGCTGTTAAACGAGAAGTTCAAGTGCTAGGAATTGTGCATTGAGGGATAGATTGGTAATGTAGGGGATGTGTCCGCTCCCCGGGTCCACTCTAAGAATGCAATGCAATGCAATGGGGATATGATGCTACGAATCATGCAATATCATTACTCATATTGGAAAATGATTTTCATGCTTTGATACAACTGGTGTTATGCATCAGCATTACAGCTTTTACAACCTGGAAGAAAACAATAGCCCATGACAACAGTTTAAAACTGTGAACTACAAAATTTAGAAGCCAAAATGTTACTAAAAGACAAAGAAGAAATTGAGTAATCAAAAAGGCATACATTAACCAAGCATCACTTTTTACAATCGTCATGCATTGTTCATAAACCAATACTGAAGTACATACAATTGTTATCCAAATACGTACAATGTGATGCGAAGATTAGTGAGTGGACAGTGCCATACCCATCCGAAAATGGTCTCTTCCACATCATGTGATGAAAGCACCGAGATTGGCACTTTTTTCCCATGATCAATATGACATCAAATCAATTCCAGCAATGATCATTCAAGGCAAATAAATCACCAGGGTCAAAGAAACAAAACAAAACCCAAAACAAAAAATAAAGAGGCCACTGACCAATCAATATTATAATTTTGAACCACAAGTGGCCATGGTGGAACCAGTTGATGAAGCCCTAAACTGCAACTTCAACTTTTCAGGAAACTTTTGAGTCAACTGAAAAATTTGAAAACTTTCTGGAGTCACAATGTGTAATTTCCTATATATTCAACTGAAAATTTTCACAGAAAATAATCATGAGTCATGGTGAACCAAATAGGCTTAGATGGCACACTGCTGAGGGGTTACAAATAAAAAGCATACAGTATATTACTCTGAATCATTAGAAACACATCTTATTAATAAAGCTAAGACTGGACTGTTCATTAGAAATCACCAGTACTGGTGAAAACTGTTAAGGTAATGCAAGGTCAATAACTCAATAACATGCTTAAATCCTTGCAAATAACCATGAAGTAGAACTGTATATGAAAGCAAATCTTTGCTGGCCCAAACATGCATTTTACAAACTTTTGGGTATACATTTGTGAATAATAAATACACACTATGTTAAAATTTTGTCCAGCTCAAAACAACTTTACAAACTTTCCCATACTTCAAAAGCTAACTATACTCCACAGGAAAATATAGAAAGGTTTGTCTAGACTTCTTATTAAAACGTCTGTTAACAATTTTCTCTAAAGAATTTATAAAACAGCAAATTTCTTGGAATACTTGGTATCTAAAAGCCAAAGTACAAATGTCAGGCAATTATTTTAGTTCTAGCGTTTTTTACAAATATTTTGTTGATATCTGAAATTGTAGGTTCATGATATCAACACAGCTATTTTTTGTCATCGTCACAACTTAAAAATTTAAAATGTCTAAATATGAGCATCTGTAGGAACCAGCAAAGTTAATTTCAAGAGAACTACATTGTACACAAGCTGTTTCTTGAAAGATTTATGATGGCTATCTATTAAAATAAAGACAAAATATTATAAGAAATTTCAGATAGGTAGAGATAACATTTTTCATGATTTGTATATAATAAAGAAGTGTCAGGATCTTTTGGGAAGACCTGCATTCTAGACGCCAGTCCTGGTAATTTCCAAAACTACTGATGCTACATAGATTGGAGATTCCCATGGTTAATTATTATTTGTACCACTGTTGATTCCTCAGGGAAGGTGACAAGCTGCCATTGTAATTTTGAAATTTACTGATGCTGCACAGGACTGGAGATTCTCTTGATTCATTATGATCATTGTACTGCTGTGATTCCCCGGGGAAGGCAAAAATATCCCCCATGTTTAGACAGATTCACAGACTGTTTTAAAAATTCTGAAAACATGTTTATACACACCATTCCTCTCTATCCCCACGTTAATTGAGTTGGAAAATTATGCTTGATTAAGAGAGGAGATAGTATTATGAAACAGCAATACAAAATAATATATTTATATTTTATATATAATATTTCATAAAACAAAAATATATTGATACTTTCCAAAAGAAAGTTACTTTTTGACTTTTCTCATGGAATTATATACCCCTTCACTTCAGTTTGTCATATTGTACCTCCAAACAGTATCTGCAGAATTTATGCAGAGCAGGAAAAGTTGTTAGAAAAATAGCTATAATTGGTACAAATAAAACAGGATTGTTGGTGATGTACAATAGTTTGTCATTCAACAATTTTGTTGTTTGTGAAAAACAAATTGTTTTGACTCTACTCGACAAACAAATTGTATCCTTAAGAAAAAAATTGCTGCCGTTATGGGTGGAAAAAAGAATTGTTGCCATATGTAGCCATTTCCTCCAGCCCCCTAAATCAAAGAGTCCACCCTGAAGCACTTAAAACTGCTTGAACGAGGGAGAACACTGGAGCCCTTCTAAACTTCAAACTAAACTTGACAATGAATTAATTAATTTAAATCAGTTAAACATCCAAATAAACATTCTTTGCAGATAAACAAAGAACAAATATTTTGTTTCGAATCAAAAACCCTGACATTAAAGGACTAGTAATGCTAACTTTATCGATGATTTTTTCAATATTTTTGTTTTTGATATCCTCCATAATTTCTTGTAATACATGTACTCCCAAAAGCATGTTGAATGTACACAACATTCAGCTTTTCAACTCAGCATGTGCATGTATAAAATGCATTGTTATTGTGTACTATGAACTCTGGTCCAGACTAGAATTCAAATATTTAACAAAAGCGGTGCAGCTTACACACAGAGATGCTGTTTTAACTAGGTGTATTTCAACATTCTTTTGGGAATAGAATAAAAACTTGCAATTCCAATAAAAAATAAAAATAATTAAAAAAACAAGAGTAAGGATTACTGGCTCTTTAACATATGTTACATATGTGAAACAAATTGCTCATAGTTTGTGCCATATAAGTAGACTACAGGTTTAAAGTAAAACGACTTTTGAGTGAAATTCCACAATCAAATTTCTTTTATAAAAGTGCCACCCTAATCACCATATTCCGGTGAAGCATGTTCATACAAGTATCAATTGTCAAACACATCAGAGTGCATAGACTGGCCCCAAGCACAGTCCCCTGTGGTCTATTTTGCTCTGCGCCTATGCATCCCATAGACGTGTTTACATATGCCTGAGAAGACTCAGGCGTATGTACACACGTCTATAGGGTGCATAGACGCTGAGCGGAATAGACCACAGGGGACTGTGCCCCAAGTGACTTTGCTTGTTCGTCAGAGTCAAGCAGTTACTGTCTCACAGTGAGTGAGGCTACCCACAATCCTCCATGATCCGTACACACGGAGATCACTTACTGAACTGAAGCAAATTTCTTCTGTACACAGAACAGCTTGGTCCATATTTCAAAATTTTGAGACCATAGTTTTGATAATCATAATTCTCTAATTTCTCACTGTGAATAATGAGAAGATCAACCCCTTTTCCGCAGAGGAGATAGCAATTTTGTGATTTTGTCAACATAGATTTTTGACAGCCATATGCAATATTTTCAAGGAAACTAAGGGAATAAGTTGCATCTGTATTGGGAAAAGAAAGAGTATTGATTTTTTTGAATGTTTGTAACAAAGGAAATTAACATGTCTGACAGGAGGTATGATGAGACCATCTTAGTTGCTGATAACTTTACCTTGACAAGTGTGCAATTTTTAGCACCTTCAAACGTCGACTTCTTATTCAATTTACTCCTGAATTTTCGACACAATCATTAATTTTGGAACATAGTTTTAACCAATAATACTTAAATTAAATTCTAAGTTTCAAATTGTTCAGAAACTGATAAAATTGAAGAAGCCTTTAGCAAATAATATCTGAGCACACAAATCAAGGGGAATTGTGGGTAATCTCACTTACTATGTGTCTGGCCAAGTGACTGGTGTACCTTGCAAACGCCCTCTAGTGTCACAAAGGGGTCTGGCTGATTGTTGACATAAGCGTACTACATATGTAAATAATTGACAAGGACTTCGGAGTTCCAAAGCGATCTGTTTAGCACAAGAAAGTAATCTTAATTTGTACCTAACAGTTATCTAAACTTGATGAGACATGTTTTCTTGTCTTGATATGATTAGAGATGAGCATGGGTATGCAGAAAAATGATCAGGAAATTAGGTCTGACACCGACTTAGCACTCATACAGCCACACAGTACAGTGGAAGCGGGCTTCTGTGTGCCATACTCAGTGTTTTTGCTAAGGTTAGGGAATATGATTTGGTAACCCCATTTCTGCTGTCCCCTTATCTGACATACCATGGGGAACCCAGGTAAAATGACTGGGAAACCCGGTTACCACTGTACCGACCTTAACAAAAACACTGGTACTGTAGTGCATGCTCAGTCGTCTGTTGTCACTCCGACGTACTCAGCCAAGTTGATGATTTATCCTGCTTGGAAAACAAGAGTAAAAAAGTTACCCCATAAAGTATTGCTGAAATTAAACTTCAATAATCAGTGTAGTAGAGAATAATGTAATAACGGTACCTAGTTCTGTGGTTATGCAACAATTCCAAAACAAACTATTTCATGTGGGGGGGGGGGACTCTGCCTGCCTGTCATGCATATTTATAACCTGACGTCATGTGAATTAATCAAAGCAACTGATTCCCTGAAAGGTTTACAAGTCTGTGGGGAAAGGCGTTCACCCCATGATCTGAGCACCAGCCCACCACCTGGCCTGGCAGTCTGCGGAAGTTCATTCCTTCAATTTATTCATTTTTGATATGTATATGCCCACAGACTTGGAGCAAGTCTAAAGAGTGCAAAAATGTAGTCAGTTTTGTATTGGAAAGAAATTGTTCCTTGTTGGCTCCATTGGCAGCCATATACATGTAGTGCATTTGGTGGAATTTCAAAATTTAATTTCTTGTACACAAATGCCCTTATCACACTTATTTTAACCATATTAATGTAATTAATATTAAAGAAATAATGGGTGAAGCCCTGACCATTATTATTCATTTTGGTCAAGGGCGAGAGGAAAGTCAAGAATTAACAAGCAAGGCTTGGCGAGTATGCTATATATTTTGGCTAAATCCTCTCGCCCGAGCCTATAGATAAATGTTATTGGTCGAGGCAGAGTCTGTTATTTCCATGATATTATCAACAAACCCTAGAAAACTATCAAGATTTACAAAAATTTCCCATGTGAAAGACAACGGAGCCCAAGAACTTGTGCAATATGATATATTATTGCCTGAATACATGGGTTTATGTGCCCTTGAGCAGGTGACAATTTGCCTGACGCCAGGAGGGCAAATTGTCTCCTGTGGGACTCTACAGCTGTAACAGTCATATTTTGAAGGGTACTGCAAAATAACAGTGTTGCAGATTTGCATGCATTTTTGTTGAATCTCTCTTCCTATAAGTCATGTGCTGAGCTTGTTTTTGAATGTAACCTCACTTGTTAGGTATCATTAGAAAGATAATTTACAAATCTTTAAAATGACATATCGTAACATGCAATATCTTGTATAGTTTTCATGATATATGACCCAAACTTACCCCATACCCAAGGTTATATTCAAAAACAAGCTTAGCAGATGACTTATAGGAAGACAGGTTTAACAAAAATGCATGCAAGTCAGCAACACTGTGATTTTGCGGTACCCTTCAAAATATGACTGTTACAGCTGTGGAGTCCCAATATTTTTCCTGTTAAAAGTCTATTTCAGATTTCTGACATGTCCTTGTACCAAATAAAACAGATTTCATACAAATCATTGCATTTTTTATTATGTCTAGCTAAAAAATTGGTAGAATTTGAGATTTACTGTAATTTGCGATTTTAAACTTGGGGTATTGGGTAAGTTTTGGTCATATATCACAAAAACTGTAGAAGATATTGCATAGGTCAAAATGTCATCTTAAAAGGGAATAAATTGCATTTCTAATTATACCAAACAAGTGAGGTTATGTTAAAAATTAAGCTCAGCAGATGACGTACAAGAAGACAGATTTGACGAAAATCCATGATGGTTGCAAAATCGTGATTTTGCTGTACCCTTCAAAACATGACTGTAACAGCTATTGCATCCCTATAGTTTTTCTGTAAAAATTCCATGTGGTATTCTACCCTTTTCTAGGGATCCCAAGGCTTCTGAAAAATACAGTTTTGTTATCCTGTGGGGGGTGCACGTAGACCCCCTCTAGCCTACGGTCTAATTTACTTTCCTAAGGCAGTGGGTCCTTGCTGTGGCACAGGTTTGTACGTACATATATCCTGTTCAGACTATTTCCACTGGCTAAATTTACCCCTGAGCCATTCTGGCTAATTGAGACCAAAATTGATAGCCAGACCTATAGCCATCCAAATTTATATGTAATTGCATTTGTGATTTTGGCCAACTGACAGTTGTATACTCAGGCAGGTCCTATCAGTTGCTACACTATAGCAATATGACATTAAACTGGTCAAATAATTAAGGTAACACATTACCAGGTCCAAAACGGGACATTTGTGATTTACAAATTTCAGTGGCAATGAAAATAAACAACTATTTTTATGGAAAAAACTGCTTTCTTTATAACATTTACAACAAATTTTATTTCCTGTGTGCTTCACACTTATGTGACTTGCACTTTTGTAAATGTATCAAGACGTATCACAAGTATTGTATCATTCACAGGGTAACTTTAAGATGTTTCTTTGAAAGATTGATAGCTTCTGCCTAAGTCATCAAGTGCTTTCAGTTCTCCAATTACAGAGTCTAATTTTTAAATCAACGGTTCACTTTGAGAAGGTGTACTGGTAATTACATTTTGAACACTAGGTGTAAACAGTCACCTCTTTCTATTGGTAGTCAAAATAGTAAATGCTTTAGTTTCAAAATCAAACTGGATGTATATGTTAAAATGCCCTGTCTGGCCACTTGACATGTCTTACAGAAAAAGAAATTGATTCTTGCCTTATTCAAACAGTAGCCATGGATATTCAACAAACTATTCCTGGTGCACTTTCGTGTTTTTGTAACTAGTCCTGAACCCTGCAACTCCGTGGACAACCTGTGCAATTATCTTTTCCGCTTACCTGTACTCAAACACGACTTAGCAAGTAGCAGTGTGCTGCTCGTTGTTTATCATGGTAAACATTTAACTGGACAACATCCTGGGCCTCTCTTCATGCAAATATTATGACCTATGCCCATCAACAATACAGTGTTTCTCAGTACTTGTACACATCATTGCAGAAGGTGACCCCTGCCTATCCACAAATACATGTACACGGTATGGAAGATGACCCGGGCCTATCCTCAATCCAAATACATTCACATGGTATGGAAGATGGCACAGGCCTATCCACAATACACATAATATATGCAATGGAAGATGACCTAGGCCAATCCACCATACACATACATGCACACAGTATATAAGATGACTCATGCCTATGTAGAATACAAAATGGGAGATGACCAAGGCCTATCATCAATACAAACAATTTGTACCTGTACTGTATTCTGTATAGGCCTGGGTCATCTTCAATAATGTGTACCTGTATTTATATTCTGGATAGGCCTGTGTCATCTTCCATAGCAGTACCTGTATGTGTATTCTGGATAGCCCAGGGTCATCTCCATAGCGTGTACATGTATTTGTTGATGATTGGCCAGGGTCACCTTCGATGATGTGTATAAGTACTGAGTGTATAATTGTATTGTGGATATGCCTGGGTCATCTTATTTGCATGAAGTTAGGTCCGGGACGTCATCCAATTGAAAGTTTACCACGCTGCGCTCATTATATGTAGCTGCCTCTGAGGTTGCCGCAGTTATGTCCTAAGGTGATGTTTTTGAAACACTGGTTTCGTTCTGTTCACCACCCTTGCTGTCATTTGCTGCTGCTGTCTGCTTAGTGTTTGAAAATACACTGCAATCAGTGTATCCTGACTGTATACAATCTAGTTGTCTATTGAAAGACAAGTATTCGATAAAGAACTGAACTTTATTGTTTAATGACGGCTTGCTTGCAGTGAAGCACGGACCGACTAGGATCATGGGAAATACATGTCAAAGCTGACATACGCCATACAGAATGCCTTTTTAGTATAACGGATAGGTACGACATTACATACCTCCTTTTCTTGAATAAATGTCAACTGGAGTCTGAAATAGACAATGTTCAGAGTCCATACGAAGCATGCAAACATATTGTTTGTCAAATAATGAACAATGAAAAATGTAACTCTGTGCAATAATTTAAACAATGGGCAGCATGTATGAGTCCCGCTTGCTGCTTTCATGATATCTCAAATTTGACAACACAAATTTAGAGACTTTCACAGATTTTGTTTGTTTGTTTAGGTTTTTTTGATCACATGACATAGTCTTCCAAATACGTGGGAGCCTTCCTCTCTCTCTTGATGATCTGCGCAACTGAGGAGGATCATCTAAAAATGTAGATTTCTCATCTGACATTTCTGCTTTCACAGAATCATGAGTGACTGGTATTTCTCTGTCCTCCAACACATGTTCATTTTCCTGTTTTGGAATGTGCACATTCTTGTATCGCAATTTCTTGAAGAATGAAGAGTTACATGTGACTCGATGATTTCCTCGTCAGACTGTCACCATACTTCCTTTCTGATTTTCAACTTCATACGGTTCAGGTTTGAATGGTGTGGACATCTTATTTCTCTTCTGTTGTTTAATGAGTACCTGATCACCTATTTGAAGATCTAATGGGCTGGTATGATTATACTTGTCAGCGTAGTATTTCATCATTTGCGTCTTAGCTGCATCTTTCAAGAACAGATTGCTGTTGAAACTCTCGTGTTGAATGTTTGGCAGTGTTATTTTCATTTTCCTTCCATACAACAGTTCTGCTGGGGATTTATCTGTTGTAGTATGTGGCGTTGCTCTGTATTGGCGTAGAAATCGAAACAATTCTTGTTGCCAATTCTTACCTTCTATCTTAGCTATTCATGCTGATTTCTCAAGAGTTCTCATCAGCCTCTCGGCCCCTCCATTTGCCTTTGGCCATAATGGTGTCCCTTTCCTGTGCTTGAAACCTAGTTAGTTGGCAAACTTGCTAAACTTATCACCATTAAAGGGAGGACCATTGTCCGTTTTGACTTCATCCGGCATTCCTTGCCTCGCAAATATTGCATCTAAGTGTGGCAATACTGTGTTTGCTGAAGTGGATCTAAAGAACTCGACTTCTGGAAACCTGCTGTAGTCATCAATTACTACCAAAAGATTATCTCCATTTGGGAATGGACCACAAAAATCTACGGAAAGATTCTTCCATGGACTTGATGGTAATGTTGTCATCTTGAGTGGTTCTGGGCTGGGTTTTGGACTGTAGTTTGCAGCTTGGCATGGAATGCATTTTGCTACAGTTTCTTCTACCATGTCATCTATGCCTGGAAACCACACAGTTTCTCTCAACAACTTTGTTGTCTTTACTATGCCCTGGTGACCACTGCAAGCTAGTTGAACGGCTTTATTCTGCAGCTTATGAGGTATCATTACTCTCTTACCTCTCACTAGCACACAGTTTGATATTGACAGCTCATCTTTGACAACTTTGTAGGGACGGACATCTGCTTTAACATCAAACCAACGTTGTGTCATGACTACTCGTGACAACTCTTGTAATGTTGTATCTTGTTCAGTGGCTTTCTGCACTTCTAACGTCAGGGCATTTGGTACAACATTCTCAGTAAGGAAGATAGCGTGTGCATCAATTCTTGAGATATGACTTTTGGACTTCATTTTGTCAATCTGAGGATGCCTGCTCATGTAGTCTGATTGTCTTTGCCTGGACGATACTTCACTTCAAATTTATCTGTTGTAGTATGTGGCGTTGAAACAGTTCTTGTCGCCAATTCTTACCTTCTATCTGAGCTATTCGGCTGCTGACACTCGACAATTTCTTACATGCAGGACGGCCTACTGCTATTTTGGGAAATTCTGCCGTTTTAGCTATGTATACGTACCAAGAATATAACGATTTATGCATGTTGACTTTTAGAACAGCCCGCGAAGGAATTCTAATAGTGAAAAAAATACAGCCTTTAATTTTCCACAGTTTCATCGCAGTGTTCAGCTGCATCGTGGTAGCCCTGCGTACAATGTTGTGTGTTCTGGGCGTTATACAGCCTCCCATCCGTGTAACACCAGGAACACAGCGTCGTACGCAGAACCTGCTATGTCAAGTGGCAGTATACGAATTAAATCAACAGTCAGTGGTTACGTACCGCACTTTAGATGGGTTCATACTTAAACTGGGTTCGATGTTAAAGGTGGAGCCTCCCTTTAAAAGGACGCGAAGCTGTGGTGGCGTTCTTTGTGTGAGTGGACACCAAACAGGCAACACACGGGCACACGCTCCAGAAAATGCCACTTTTTAGTTTTCCCCGACTGCAAAAACGCAGATAGACTGCCAAGCGGTCAGCGCGAAGTTGCTGCCGATAGAGCTCTGTGGTTATATTCAAAGTCTAACGCTACTGAAGACAATTTTTTAGGAAATTCGAGCGTTTGTGGTGGGGAATCAATGGCCGTTGGTGATTTGAACCGACCGTCAACCAAACGCTTGTATAAGCTCTGTTTGCAGGATTAGCAAAAGGTGACAAAAGGTTGAGATCAGTTTGTGTAATTTATGTTATAGAAATCAAACACCGTACTGGCCAAGTCTTTGACTGGGAGGAGAACTTCACTAATGCGAGAACCTGGGACTGAAAAGTGCGGCTTAAGTGATAAGAGGGGAAATAAAGATGATGCTAATTACAAGTCGTATTACCATCATAAATATTTAGGAGTTTGATCCCATTTTAAAATAAATGTTGCATGTATCAGATATTGTAGAGTACAATAACAAATGTGTTCTAGAGAGTCAAAGAATTCGAGTTTAGGGTTGCCAAGCATTTATAGTAAGTTTTGTTTTTGAGATGGTACATGTATGGGGTCACATGGGTAAGTAACCTGGCCCTGTGATTAGTCACTTTGGTGATGCATCTTTTAGGACTGCAGTTTGGATATTTCTACAAGAGATGCCTTGAATTTAGTCAGCATCGTTATTGCAGTAATTCTGTATTGCTTTTCGTGACTGAGGATCTGAATAAAAAAACACTACTAAGTCATATTGCAGTATCTTTATCATATTCAACAACACCATGAACATGTATAACAATATACGTATTAAATTTTCAAATAAATAAATGTTTATCTGTCTTGTTTTTCTAGTACTTTATAGAGCTGCATGAACAGTCCTGTTGAGTAACTATCAGTGATATGCTGCTGACATGTGTCTTTGATATCAACCTAAGAACAAATGCTTTCATTGCACTGTGCACAAAATATGATAATGATGCTAAAACAAGAACAAAACCGAAACAAAACCCTCGTACAAACTAGGTTTTGGAGAAAATAGTTTGCCCCAAAACACGAGCAAACTCAAAACAACCTGAAAATCAGCCTATAAGATTGACTACATAAACTTTATAATGCACATGAAGCAAATTTTATTTGGGCAAATTTTATCCTTCTGGTGTCGTACGTCTGACAAAAATTCTTCTTCAATTGGTTTCCTTCTATTTGTCCGGATGCTCCCAACCTCTTTATGGCGAGACTCCTCTGGCATCGTTGGTGTGTAGCAAAAGACTGAGGGGAAGGGAAATGAAATATAGTTTTAGAAACCTACGTCAGTTACGGAAGATTTTTGACGATGATGGCAATTTAGGAACACCTTTGACGTACCTCTGCAGTCGTCCATGGGAGCATCAACGAACGTTCACTGTGGCTATGGCGGAAGAAGTTTCTACCTCCATGCATCATCATATTTATAAGCCATGCACAGCCCCATGGCATATATTCGAAATGATCAACAACGACGGGCAGGGAGGGACAAACAGTCCACGGTACAAAAAGTATACGTTCAATGACGAAGTTAAACACCAAAACAAATGCAACTGCCGTGCATGCAAACATGAAATACAAGTCTTGGCAGCAGGGCTCTGTGTTACGGCCTCAACGCCGTCAACACACAGCCCTGCCATGCAGAGCTAGGCTCCTAGGAAAGTTAAAATGAAGCGCTCGTTCCACAAATTGATCATGGGATCACTGTAAAGAAATATATTTACCATTGATCGCTGATTTATTGTAACTGGACCTGATTCGGCAAGTTTCCCGTATACAGCAGAAGCTTCTGAAGGAGTACACACGGTGCAGTCAGGCAGAAAACTTTGCGCGATCGTAGCTAGCTCTGACCTCTGACATTTAGGTACGATCAACTTCCTGCTGTACGCAAACGCAACAAAGGGTCAACGGGTCAAAACGATACTGCGAGTGCGCATAATACATCTCTAAAGTTGGAGAGAACACATATCAACACATACATAAATTCCACTCCTTTTCGGAACTACAACAATAGGTGAGACCCATGGTGTGGCACCTTCAGCTTTCTCTATTATATCAAGCTGTTCCAATTTTGTTCATTTCTTGCTAAACTTTGTCCCGTATGTGAAAGGGAACTCTGTGATGCAGTTGTGCTATTGGCTTGACAGATGTGTCAAAGTGTCAGTTTTGCCATGATGTGGTTCATCTTTCTGATTCCTTCAAACCGATCACAGAATTCATTTACAAGTTTCTCAACTGTAGGTGGTGTGATATTTGGAGATACAGCATTTACTATGTGAAGTAAACCAAGACTGGTTGCTGTTGTACATCCTAGTAAGTTTCCACCTGATCCTTTCACCACACAGAAGTCACCAAAACATATTGACTAATTTGTGACAAATGACTGTATGTGTACTTTAACTTCACCAAGGACTGGTAGTGGTGTATTGGAGTTGTTCGCATATATCTTCTTGGTAGTAGGAATGATGATGAGTACATCATTCATGTGCTTGTATGTTTTCTCATCGATAACATTAACACCTGTTCCAGAGTCTATCAAACATCTGACTGTCTGACCTTCCACGAAGACCGTTGTATGGGGTGTACACTTGCCATTGACTGGAGACAGAGAGATATGGTAAACATATTCATCGATATCATCTGTTGAATCATGATCTCCTGTACTTGCTTTGGTGTCAATAGTTTTTACCGTTTTTTGCTCACGTGTTGACAAACGTGGGCATATGTCGCAGCGATGTCTGTCTGTCTGTGTGTCTGTCTGTCTGTGTGTCTGTCTGTCTGTGTACTCAATATCTCAAAAACGGCTCATCAGATCAGAATCAAATCTGGTACATAGATTCAGTTTGCAAATGGCAAGAACTGATTGGTGTTTGGTGGGTGTGGCTTGCTTACTTTTTGCTCATTTGCATAATTAATGATTTTAGAAAAAACTGATATATATTGACAACGACTGCACACAATTTGATGAGATTCGCTACAAATGTTGATCACACCAAGATATATCAGCTTTGAAAGATATTAAGGGTTGACCTGAAAGATAATTACTAATTTGCATGTTTAATGAAATTTCCTAATTAGGAGTATATATCTGGATTTACTTTATCAAAATTGACAAAACTTGGTATGCATATTGAAGATACTATGATTTAACGTTATTGAAAGTCATTAAGCATTTTACTTCATCCAAATCCTAATTTGCATATTTAATGACCTTTTGAAATTAAGGCTATATATTTGAAGTTACATGACCAAAATTGATGAAACTTGCTTTATATATTAAAGATACTATGATAGAATATGATTACATATCATTAAGCATTTTTACATCAGCCAATTGCAAATTTGCATATTTTATGAACTTTCCTAATTAGGGGTATTTATCTGAATTGACGAGACCAAAGTTGATGAAACTGGCTATGTACATTAAAGATAGTATAATAGAACATTATTGAAAGTCATTAAGCATTTGAAGTTTAGCCAATTCCTTATTTGCATATTTAATGAACTTTCATAATAAGGGATATTTATCTGTATTGACAAGACCAAAGTTGACGAAACTTGCTATGTACATTAAAGATACTGTGATACGACATTATTGAGAGTCATTAAGCATTTTTACTTCATGCAGCTCCTAATTTGCATATTTAATGAATTTTTGAAATTAGGGATATATATTTGAATTTACATGACCAAAATTGATGAAACTTGCTATGTACATTAAAGATACTATTATGTAGGCTAACTTTATTGACAGACATTAAGCATTTTTGCTTCAGCCGATTCCTAATTTGTGTATTTAATGAACTTTCCTAATTAGGGATATATACTTGGATTTATTTGATCAAAATTGGCATAACATGCTATGTACATTGATGATTATACCAGGTTATATCAATATTGGAAGTCATTTCGCATTTAAGTTTTCATGTCAGCTAATTTATAGTTTGCATATCTAATGAGCTTTCAAAGTTTGGAATATATAGAGTGAAGGACTTGACCAAAGGCAATTACACTTGCTATATAAAGTGGTGATACAATGACAGCAGTCAAAGAAATTAATATTTTTTTCAGCTAATTACATATTTCAATACTATATGACCTATAGAGTTAATCTGTGGTGAATTATGTTCATTATGTTGATCATAATACTTTCAATGAAGTTGCAAACATGTGGCAAAGGTTCAAATTTACACATACATGTAACTGCAAAATATAATGAAACACGTGAGCATTTACAGTTCATATCTGGTCTGTGTCTTGCTTCTGCACAGTTTGGCAAAGTGTCCTACCTTCTGACATTTCTTACAAGTTTTTCCTTTTGCTGGACAGGAACCTGTGTGCGGGAAACTACCTCCACATCTGTAACAAGTTTTAGCATTGTCATCCTTGGCTTCTTTTTTTGTTGTGGGGCTTTCTTTGTACCCTTTCGTTTTGGTTTTGATTTCAGCCATCTAGAGTTGTTGACCTGTTTGACTTCAGTACTTTGAGCTGATTTGTCTGAATCTTCGATCCCTTTCGCTTGGTGTTCTGATACTTCAAATGCGCGACCTGCATCTAAGAGATCCTTGAGTGATAAATCGTCTCAGAGAGCTCGACGACGTAATCTTGACGATGAACATAATAGCACAATTTGCGATTTAATTTCCCCATCTTCATTGGAAAAAACGCACATTTGAGCCAGTTGCCTTTGACGCGTGTAGTAGCTATCCAATGAATCCCCTTGCTTCTGATTTGTGTTTCTGAAAACATACACTTCATAAGCTTATGCTTTGTTTATTTTGGGTAAGAAGTATAGCGCGTCTTCTGCTTTGCTATAATCGTCATCATCACCACGATTTGGTAACACATCGAAAATATTAGCTACATCATCTCCAGCTGAGTAGAGCAGAAGAGCGCGTTTTCTTTTGTTATCGGCGATTTCATGCGCTGTGAGATTATACTTCAAATCGTTTCAGCCATTTCTTCCAGCGTGTTCCCAATGACGTGCTCTCGTCATGAACTACAAAGGCTGGGAAGGGTGGTATTAACGCAGACGCCATTTTGTATGTCGACTGTGAATTTAATCAGCAAATCCGTACTACTCTGATTATGGGCCTTTGCTCCAAACAAATATGTAGAACTTTGACACTCTCACTCCACAGGAAAGTTCGGGAAGTGAGTTTCAATATGGCGGCTTACGCACGTGTACTAGTAAAGTGGCATTGGCAAACTGCGTACATTTACTCACGTTTGTGGCGAGAAACTTCAGGGAATACGTCGCTAGTGCTCTCTTTGCATGGTCTCGGTGTTCGTCCAACTCGTCGCCAAGTTGTAAGATCTAGTTGTCCATTGAAAGACAAGTATTCGATAAAGCACTGAACTTTATTTGCTTCATGACGCGGCTGCGCAGATTCTTATTTGCATAAGCGACCCGTTAAACACGAAAAATGGATTTTTCTCAGCATCGGGTGCTTTCGGCTCTTGTGTAAAGGCGATGGAGAGACATATTCGGGTCAAGCTTGGAAGCAGAAGCAGTTCGGACTTTCAGTTAACGTCACGGCTACCAGCGAGGGTGGAAAGATCGAATTTCCGGTAGATTTCATGCAATACTTTCAGCGGTCCTCTCGGGGTTTCCGCCATGTTGTTTCTGTCAGAATATCCATGATTTCATTCAGCTACATTCAAATCCATCGTACAGTGTCTTTTTGGCCTATTTTTGCATCCAACGTGAACAACACTGTCGATGAACAATTGATAGACACAAAGGCCAGCATTTTATGGCCGTTGCAGCATGGGGGACATCGGGGGACACTCGACATTTCCTTACATGCATGACGGTCTACTTCTATTTTGGGAAATTCCGACATTTTAGCTCGGCTTACACTAATTTGCGGAACGGAATGGAGCGGAACGGAACGGAACGGAACGGAATAGCCACACCAAATAAAAAATTAGTTTTTTCTTAATTAGAGTCCATTTT
>LD343374.1:137485-148772 GCA_001465055.1 Ptychodera flava
ACCTCTGCATTTTAAGAAATAATCCTTTTCTCCAAACAGAATCAAAAGCTTTTCTAAAGTCTACAAAAGCTACATAAAGCTTGTTTGAGCTTGAGTTTTTCAAACTTCTAGTAGAAAACATTTTATCAATTACAGTCTTTAACAAAAATACAATGTCTGAAGTACGTCTATTCTTTCTAAAACCAAATTGATAAGGTGAGAAAAGATCATTGACCTCTAGATACTTAATGAGACGCTTGTTCAATACCAATGTGAAAAGTTTTGATAAACAACTTGAAAGTGCGATTGCTCTGTAATTGTTTGGATCACATTTGTCCCCTGAAGTACTATATTGAAGTATTTAACTATGAAGACTGTTTTCTCTCATAACTGTGGCATCTGGGCGTACACTTAGTGAGATTCATGCTTTGTCTATTAACAGTGCTTATCTCAGATGGGAGCCTACAGGTGCTAGATTGTTGCCTAGGGCAGGTTTTCTGTCCAAGAATGAAACAGTATCTCGTGTTGGTACAGATATAGGCTATTCATTCAGAGTCTTGAAAATATGGGCTCTTCGTTACTATATTAAGATGACTGCACATCTTCGTGGTAATACAGAACAGTTGTTCATTAAGGTGTCCCCTGGTAAACATGGACCAGCGTCCAAGGACAATATTCCTAGATGGCTTACACTAATCGAAGAAACGGAACGGAACGGAAGGCCATACAAAAAAGGAAATTTGTTTCTATTTTTTGTTTTTTTGCGATGCGTGTGTGACAGTATGGCGTACATTCAAGTTTGCTTGCGCATACTTTGCTTCAATGAAATAAAATTTTAAAACATCGTAAACCTACTGCCCATCGACGACGTCATTTTAATATAAAAATCACTTTATAATCACTTTATTGCATAACAACACACTTCGGAAAGTGCAGTATAGCAAGAACAAAACTAAACATTGCATAAAACACTGTTGTCTATGTCTTTACCTGCAGCTGCTGGGGGAAACATAGTGTTTGTAATATATTTCATGAAAGACAGCGTATCATCTGAAGTTAAAATGTACAAAAACTTATCTCTTTGATTTTAACTATCAAATATACGATAATACAACTTCAATGCAGAAAAGAGAACTTCTCTATCACTATTATATTTTTGACACACTTCATTAAAGAGTGAAATTCATCCTCGACGGAAGACTTACAAAACTTACAAAATCTGGATTCAGGCGGAATTCTTGGTTTTGACCTTCTGCCCAACTCGATTTGTAAACAGTGATCAGAAATACGAAGTTTTGTGACCAATTTTCTACAGCGTAAGTTCTTAATATCCAGTAATTAATTCTCTAAACCAAACTTAGTTTTAAATTCTCTGTACGTTCTGAGCTTATTATTTCCCTTCCCAAGAGACTTATTATCATTGTGTAAATCACTGTACCAAGAAACTTGATAATGCTTGCGCAAGTTATTCTGTACAATTTTAATAGTGGCATGAATGTTACAAACAGCTGACCAAATATTACCCTCGCTATAAGTATCTAGTATGTTTTGAATGAACTCAAATCACTTTGAATGATATCTTGCAGAAAGATACGCTGAACGTAACAGAATGTCATCACTGAAAACTAACTTGTGCCAATATTTTTACATGCGTTTGACTATGGCAATTTTGATAGGATATCTACCAAGTTCACCCATAATACCTGCATTGGGAGCATGTTTTGAAACTCCCAGTAAATATCTGTAGAAAGAAAATCTAACATCATTTAAGAAATTACTCTTATCATTAATTTCATTCCCCCAAATTTCACAACCATAGGTAAGAATGGGAACAATCAAATGATCAAAAAGATCTAAAGCAACTTTCACAGAAAAATTCCCATTATAAGAAATACCTTTACGAGGACTAAAAAGAGCTTTAGTAGCTTTCATCTTAAGATTGTGAAAATTTGCTTTAAATTTGCCATTGGGAGTTATAACAAAACCGAGATAACAATACTCTTTCACAACATCAAGGGCAAGTCCATTATAGGTAAGTAATGTACCTTTCAGTAAGTGATTACTTTTGTTAAAAACCATGACTTTTGACTTCTTTGTACTAATAGAAAGCTTCCACTTCAAACAATAAGAGTGTAATTTATCAAGACAACTTTGCAAACCTACTTGAGTTTCTGAAAGCAACAGCAGATCATCAGCATATGAATGACAGTTGATGCGCAATGAATCTAATGTAATGGGGCTGTCCTCACTGGAGCCAAAAGTACCTGGAAGGTCATTTATGTAAATGTTAAATAACGTAGGGCTCAGATTACACCCCTGTTTAACTCCTACTTTAGATTTAAACATGTCAGTGAGGTTATTGTTAGATTTAACACAATAGTTAACATTTTCATACATAGACTTAATCACAGAAAAGAAATTACCATTGATACCATAATTCCTAAGTTTCCAAAGCAAACCTGGTCTCCAAACTTTATCAAATGCTTTATGAAGATCAATAAAACAAAAAAAAAGATACTTGTTTCTTAAGTTGCAATCAGCTTTGTTCATATACGAAGAATAAATATACTTATCAACAGCAGATCTCAAAACAAAAATATTATCAGAAGTAGATCTCATCACTCTGAAACCAGACTGAAATGGAGTGTAAATTCCCTTATCATTCAAGTATTTAACAAGCCGACAATTGAGAACAGAAGTGAACAATTTTGCCAGTGAAAAAGATGGCGGCTTTTACTCAATTTATTGTGAGTAACAAACACACAATTATCAACAGAAGCGCACACTCTTTTGACATGATCACTAATAAAAGCAATTTTGTCGTTCAGATATGAATCAGCACCCCAAAATGGCAAAATGCTTGAAATAACTACAATTGCATTTGGACACACTTGTTTGGCAACCACACATCGGCTCTACCACGTTTGTTTAACATTACGATATGGTGAATAAAAGGATAATTGCATTTATTTTGTGTGGAATACATGGCGAGACACCGTTGAATCGATAGTGCTTTGACCCTAGTCATGTGATCTGGGTCCCCGGTAAACCCGTTTGTTGATTGAGTGATTCGTCTTAATGGTGTTTCGGAACTAAAAATGGGGTTCCTACGTCAGTCGCTCTCTTGTTTTGAATCCCCTCTGCTTGGTTGTGTGATAAAGTCATCTTCGTCCTCGAAGAGGAGAAGCCAGATTCGTTATTGAGAGATTTAGCCACTATTGACTGACTCTATAGTGAGCGTTCCGGTGTGTGGTGTCATATTGTAATTAATTAACGTGACCCAGCATCGACCAGAGTTTCTGGACGCTTATACGGATATTTGTTTTAGGGCATATTTTGAGCGTTGCTAGTGCTTGTTACGTTAACAGTAAATGTTGTACTAATCTGACAACGATTAGTTTGTTTTAGGTATTTAAATCGATTATCCGAACTTTTGGTTTTGTGTCAATTTTTCATGGACTTTTTAATAGATTTCGGGTCGATATTGGTGCCTGCTTTCCGGTGTTTGAAAAGCATATTGTCAAGGGCTGTTTCGAGAAATAAATATATAAATCTTATTTCTCTGTGTTTAGCCATTCCCAGGTTTCATGGTTTCGTTAACAATATTTGTTGTAAAAGGCCTTTGAAATCGGTTTGGTCTGAGGAGAGTATTGGTTTATATAATTCATGCCGCCGACTTTGATTAGCTATATGGCAGCTTTCTCAGTTTTTGGTTTTCTTTGCCAGATGATGTTTTTTGTATTGCTCAGCAATCTTTTTAGTTTGGTTGATTGTAGTACCAATTCGATGACAGATTGCATCTTGGTTTTATGCGATAAGTTGTGGCGTAAATGGAGACAAATTAAGCAAAAAAAAGAGTCCCGTTGTTAAAACCGCTATCGTAAAACCTTTTAACTGTTTGAGCGATGTGGGCAAATTGTGTTTGAATTAACTCACTGGACTTTTTGGTTGTCGTTCCGGATATCGACGGAATGCTTACTCCTTCACATCTCGGTCAAAGTTACATAACGAGCTATGATTTTGTAAGAAGGATTTGTTTTAGATGCTCGTTTTATAGACCATGAGGAGTGTCGTTAGCAAACTACTCGAGGGTTGATCCCAGAAGTAAGCTCAGCTGCAGTGATTTTTGTTCACTCTCCTGTCTTGATAGAGTCCTCCTTTATGTGCTCAGTTTAAGCGAGCAGACCGTGTATACGGAAACATCGCTATCTGTGCTCGTCTCAGACTGGTTTGACGAGACTTTGAGCTTGTTCTATTTGTAGCAAGGCAGGATGTGATTACAGGTTTGAGTATATTGACATTACGTCAACGTCAAAATAGACTATTATTTAATAGGTTAATTGGTTTCAGGCACTAAACTTTGATGAAGTTTATTTTGTCCCAATGGTTTCCGTATAAGAGCCATAGTTAAAATATGTATATATTTTGTACACAAAGATAATGGTTGAAATGATCCATGTCTTTGCTGGTTCTTTACATATGAGGCAGTCGATGGATACCCCGGAGGGTATTCTCGTGTTTGCTAGCCCTCGACTTAGATTACACACGGTCTTTTCATAAAACGGAGTGTCCGTGCTTGTAACGTGACCTAAGAAAGCAATCAATGCGCAAGCAAACTTGAATGTACGCCATACTGTCACACACGCATCGCAAAAAAAAAAAAATAGAAACAAATTTTCATTTTGTATGGCCCTCCGTTCCGTTCCGTTCCGTTTCTTCGATTAGTGTAAGCCTTCCTAGATGGTTAAGGGATACAATCCAATTTGCCTATGATTCTTCCGATGGCCATTGTAGACTTGTGCATTCCATCAGAGCACATGATACGCGAGCTATGGCTGCCTCGTGGGCTTTGTTCAAAGGTGTGTCAGTTGATGACATTTGTAAAGCTGGTTTTGGGGCTTCTCCAAATACCTTTATTAACTTTTACCTCAAGGATGTGCCTATGGAAGCTAGTTTTACTTTAGGTTCTTTGAGGTGTGGCTCTTCCTAAGTTGGCAGAATTTGTTTGACATACCCTCCTCCTTTTAAGCATTGGATTCTGTGTAACCCAAAGGTAACAGTGACAGGAAAGTAGGAGGATGAAGCACAATGAAAGTTTCCCCCCAGGAAACATCTTTCTGCGAGAACTCCTACTTACCTGTCACGCCTCCCTCCCTCCTCCCCACTGTTTTGATAGTCTACTATGGAGGTTGAGAACTGTTTGAATATGGAATCTCATGGCGGTTTCCACCTGGGATAAGATCACGTGTATTAAAATGTTTGCCTCGTTCTGGAAGGCAGCAAATGAGATAACCTAAAGGTAACAGTGACAGGTAAGTAGGAGTTCTCGCAGAAAGATGTTTCCTGGAGGAAACTTTCATTTTACCAGTGTGATAGAATGCGGCGCGTTGATCAACTTCATATATCAATTTTGCACCGGAGAAGTTGCATGAGCATAACAGTGGCGAAAATGAACAATTCAATCATGTCAATCCTTTCATTTGTATCGGATATACTTCCAAAACAGTACACTGTCGGGAATAGGCTGATTCATAATTAGATGGCGAAGTGCCAGGAATGTCACGATGAAACATTCATGAAATTATGATTAGCTTAATCGTCATATTCACGGGAATGCTTAGACATCAATCTAGTTGTCATGATAACTCATCTCGTGCTCCACCTCTTCTTAGCATATACCACGCCTAAACTCAAATAGGGAATCGGAAAATGGCAAATTGGAAATAAGGTTGCAGTCGCCAATTCCCACTTGCAGTTTTGAAAGGTGAGCATCGCACTGCACGGAGTTTCCTTACATAAATGAGACTAGGCACTTTTCTAAGATAACTAGCATTTACGATGACGTTTGTATATGAAATTACTGACTGGCCGCAAAGTACCATCCTCACAAGGGTTTTTACCAATTTCTCATAATTTCACCAGCGTTGAAAACTTGTTCATTTCGAAAAGGACTAAAAAGCCTCTTCTGTGCAAGGATAGCACCTAGACCAGTTGGACTGCCATCTACAATTAGCTCTGTGCTCAGCTCAGGGTTGAAGTATTTCATCACATGATGACTTGCCATTGGTTTCCGAAGCGTATCAAATGACCTCTGATGATCTGGACCCCATTTCCATGGCACACCTTGATGAGTCAACTTGCGTATTGGTGCAGATATGCTTGAAAAGTTCTGAATGAATCTTTCAAGATACTGGGCCATACCAAGAAAACTTCTAACTTCCATGGCATTTTGTGGCAGACTTGCCTTCAGCAGTGCTTCCACTTTTGTCTCATCTGCTGATATACCAGCTCCTTAAAAGCGACTTCCATAGAAACTGATGTCTGGTTTACTGAACTCGCACTATTCTCTGTTGACAGTTGCATTGTGTTTCCTCAGACTTTCAAACACAGCTCTCAGATTAGCATCATGATCTTTTTGTGCATTCTTCCCTTTTCCATAGACAATAACATCATCCGAGATATTCCTTGCATGAGGTATGCCTCGTAACATATCAGCAACAGACTTGTGAAAAATTTCTGCTGCTGAGTTAATGCCAAAACTAAGCTTCTTGTAGCGAAACAAACCGACATGCGTAGCAAATGTGGCTATATATCTGGAATCAGGCTCCAGTTCTATCTGATGATAGCCTTTGTTTAAATCAATCTTGCTGAATACACTGGCTCCATTGAGGTCAACCATCAAATCATCAATTGTCGGCATTGGATAGTGTTCTCTCTCTATCAGTTCGTGTTTTCTCGTAATTTAGAGATGTAATTTGGAGCACTGCGCATGCGCATATTCATATTTGCATAAGCGACCCGTTGAACCAGCACGAAAATGGATTTTCTTAGGCCACCTGTCCCACATCGGGTTGCTTTCGGCTCGTGTGTTAAGGCGATTGAGAGTCATATTCGGTTCAAGCTCGGAAGCAAAAACAGCTTGACCTTTCAGTTAATTTCACTGCTACCAGCGAGGGTGGAAAGTTCAAAATTCCGGTAGACTTTATGCAATACTTTCAGCAGTCCTCTAAGGCTTTACGCCATGATGATTCTGTTAGAATATCCATGATTTCATTCAGCTATATTCAAATCCATCGTACAGTGTCTTTTTGGCCGATTTTTGCATCCCACGTGAACAATACTGTCGATGAACAATTGGTGGACACAAAGGCCAGCATTTTATGGCCGTTGCGCCATGGGGGACATCGGGGGACACTCGACATTTCCTTACATGCAGGACGGCCTACTTCTATTTTGGGAAATTCCGCCGTTTTAGCTATGTAAACGTACCAAGAATATAACGATTTATGCATGGTGACTTTGGCGTGCCTCGGTCAGTCTCTCTTCCCACAATTCACTGTAAAAGGGGCATTGTATTGTTCAATCTAGTGACTGCCATATGTGTATGCTAATCGGTGACTGGAATGCTGATTACAAGTCTTTGTTTGGTTTATCACCGCAAAGCTTTTACAAAGAATACAATTACTGTAATTCTGATATCGCATTTTGCTTGATAATTCTTGTACTTATATGTCAGTGATGTGCACGGCACTACATCTTGTATAGACTATTGTATTTCCACCTATATGGTGCTCATGAATGTATAGATTCTATATCAGTTATGTATGATACAATCTCTTCAGACCATACCTCTCAGTATAAATTGTGACATTTTGGTATTTTACCATCAAAATGTACTACCGGTAAGTCTGACTGTGATAAAGTTAAACAAACGATGGAATGGGCTAAGTTCCCTGATCAACAGCATACCACTTTCTATGATATCTCTGATAGGCTTCTTGAAAATATTAATATTCCTAGTAATGCACTTTGTTGTAAAGATATACATTGCAAATGTAAAGAAGATGTTGATAGAATTTCTCAATTCTACGATAATATCATAAATTGACCGTACTCAGCTGGAATGCCGGTGATTCCAGATGTTAAAAGCAATGGAAATCGTATGACTATCTCAAAGATTTTTTTCCATTGCACGTGATGCCTTTAAATTATGGCGCGATTGTGAAAATCCAAGCATGCATTGTTTGATTTAAACGTCGCACCCATGCCCGTTTCGAATATGCTTTGTGAGATTGTCGACGTTACAAAAATCAAGTCATTGCTGACACTAAAGCAAAGAATGAAAGAGTCTTCGTAGTGGTGATCGAGAGCTAATTTGGGCATTGAGTTAATAAGATTAATGCTAAGACTCCATCCTGGCCTAGCAGCTTTAACGGTTGCTATGATGATGCAAATATCGCCGAAATGTGGCAGGAGCATTACTGTAATCTCTTTAATGGTGTGCACAATAACAGGGATCAGAAGTTTGTTTTGGATATGATAGATGATTGTGTGGTGATGCAGTCCTTGTTTCTCCTTAGGATATTGATAAATTACAAAAGGGTAAATCTGCTGGTCCCTGATTCACTTTCGGCAGAACATTTTATAAACGCTCGTACCAAAGTATCAGTCCTATCGGACATTGCTTCTAACATTATGGAAGTTGTTATTTTGATTGAGTCTTTTCTGGAAACTTCGCCTTTCCAGTTTGGCTTCAAGGAAGGACATTCAACTGATATGTGTCTTATTGTTTTAAAGGAAGTAATCAACTACTATAGGAAACATGGAAGTAATGTCATTGTAACTTTCTTAGATGCATCTAAAGCATTTGATCGAGTAAATCATTGGTCACTTTTAAAGAAGTTGATTTCTCGTAAAGTACCGATCTATATTGTGAGATTTCTCCTAGTCTGGTATAGGACTCAGTGTATATCTATTCGTTGTGGCGACTGTGTTTCATCTGGTTTCGCAGTTTCTAACTGTGTTAAAGGGGGAGTTTTGTCACCGAAACTATTTTATGTTTACGTTGATCAGTTAAGTGTACGAATGTACGGCTCACAAATTCGTTAACAGGATGTTATCAATCAATCAATCAATATATAAAGCGCCAGGATCAATAACCATGTTATTTTCAAAGGCGCTGAGTTTTAACATAAGTGTTCATGCGCTTTAGCAAGTAAGTATGTCTTAATGTTATGAAGGGGATTGCTTCATAACCCACTTAATGTACGCTTATGGCATTTGTTAAGTCCTTCTGTCAATGGGACACAGAAGCTTGTAAATGTATGCAGTATTTATGGTGATATGTACGACATTACCTTTACCGTATTCTTCCGATTCTAAAACCCCCTTTTCAGAACCAAAGGTGACGGAAAAGATGCAGGGACGGGGGGTCGTATAAACGAATGTCACCGCGAAATGGAACGTCGTAGTTAATTTATGCTAATTAATGCAATGTTATGCAAGTTTTATGCCAACTTTTTTTATTCACGTGAGCGCTGCAGACAACTCATACTTTGTGATATCGACTCGTGGCCATGCTGCGCAGATACTGGCAGTCGAATCTGTACAGTATAAATTAATGGAGATCGATAAGTTTTGAAATTTAGCGTATTTGCCATACTTTCTTTTGCTAAACAATACGAAAGCAATAAATCTTCGTATTTCGTGTATAGATAATCACCACGATACTTCGGTGCAACAAGTACGCTCCCCAGCAGCAGCTAGCTCCCCATAGCATTGCCGCAAAGGTAATACTAAAACGACTGAATGTTTATGTGTCACTCCTGACAAGTCAAGTACTGTTCGTTTGCCCAGGGTGTATCTTAATGGTGTTAAACTTGTTTTCGTAGGGAACAAAAAATATCTTAGTTAGATATCAACAAATCACTTCACAGACGATGCTGATATTGAACATCAAAAAAGGATCGTTCTACGTTTCGGCAAACATGCTTCTTAGGAAATTCTCCGCATGCTCTTTACATGTAAGTGTAGGATATTTAAAGTCTATTGTCATCAATAGTATGGGGCACATCTCTGGTTCAACCATACTGCCAGTGCCCTGAGAAAGTTGAGGGTTGCCTACAATGATGCTGCTCGGATATTTCTAGGTTTTGACAAACGGAGGCTCGGAAGCTGTTATCTGATTGGGTGGCTGAATCTTACAGTTACAATAATGAATAATACAAATAGACTCCCTAAATTATTGTGAATATGACAATCGACCAATCTGATATAACCGTCCGAGCACGCTGCACATCAGCAGAAAAGGAGTAGTGCCATTGCAATGTTTGTTACCAATAATTTGTACAACTTCGATGCACTTTGTAGAAAACGAATGTACGGATTTATGACACGTTTATCGAGAACATAAATATGGTAGTGAGGATGGTACATAGTCGCCTGTATTTCATCTCCGACGTTGGTAAATTGTGGATTGATTCATTGTACCTTTGATGGTGTTTTCTTTATCAACACAATATTTACAAAGATGAAATATCATATTTTTGTATTGTAATGTTCTAAGTAACTTTTCTTATCTGTTAAATTATGAACCAATGGACAGATTTAGTCCGAACACAGTCCCTCTATCTGAATAGAGGGACTGTGGTCCGAAATAAAGTTAAATAAAAATAGAAATTACAACCAAATCGTGCAACGGTATCGAGTTTAAGTGTAACACAGAAATATTTCTGCAGAGAAACTATGGGAACTTACCCGTTGCCTTCCATATCACAGACTTTTTCAATGACTTTACTCCAGTCAATGGCATCTTGTTCTTTTTTTACCCATTTTTCAATGGCGTGTCGACATGGCTTTGCGAAATCTGAGAAAACGATTTCTGGGAATCTTTTGCAGGCTAGTATCACGTTGAGGATACTAGGACCTCCACCAACTTCCAGCATTCGCAGTCCTTCAACTTGCACTGAAACAAGAAGAAAACATTTTAATCTTGTCAAGTAATTTCTGCCAGACAGACATCTACCTGTTTTCCAGCCAGCATGTACAGTGTAATACATACATACATACATACATACATACATACATACATACATACATACATACATACATACATACATACATACATACATACATACATGTACATACATACATACATACATACATACATGTACATACATACATACATGTACATGTACATACATACATACATACATACATACATACATACATACATACATACATACATACATACATACATACACAGACACACACAGGCGCATAGATATACATCAATCCATCAACATAAAAACATAAGGCCTGTAAGTGGAAGCATACATATATCTAGCTACTTCGCCAGTATCTTACCTACTTACTTATTCACCCGCCTATCCGCCTGGCTGTATGCCTTAAGTTGTTTATTTATGTACTTATCCATAGACCCTCGAGAAAAACCTACATGTACAACGTGCGTATATATATATATATATATATATATATATATATATATATATATATATATATATATATA
>LD343374.1:174152-184915 GCA_001465055.1 Ptychodera flava
AAAATACACAGATCAGCCTACAGTGAGGATGTTGTAGCTAACTATGATTTTAATATCAGACACATTTATCTTAAAATGTGAAATTAATTGCGTACAAACTTTGTGATCTAGATATGTAATTCACACAGAAATAGTGTATAGCAGTAAACAATACGATTGGATCCAATTTTTTTCTGTGACATGATTTATTTGGCTATTACCCCTTTTACCATCAAATTTTCATTGAGTCCTATTGTTTTTATATGAGTAACATGGAACATTCCACTAAGAAATAGGGATGGAAGGGTAAAAGACAAATGCTAAATTATTGAAACTTGAGAAAGCTCTTGGTTTTTGTTTATTTGTATTTTGTGTCTGTTTCAATGTTGATTTGAAACAAAAAGAAACGCAATCTTGGAGGAAACTATAAAACAGCAATAGGATACACACATGACTGGTTGAATGCGTTGTGTATAGATTACATGGCATGATACACCAGCACTCAGGTTTTTTCCTGCACAGGTGTCAATTACTGTCATGGATAAACACAGTAAATGGTCTGATGTCACAGGTCATGTCTGTCAGTTTGCCTTAAATGTATGTCTACAATTACCTCAAGCCTCTGAAAAATTACAAATATTTGTTAAAGCATATAAGTCCTAAGGTCAGGTATGACTTTGAGACCAGTTTGTTCCCATGCCTTTTAAACATTTTCCGTATTTCATTATATAAAATGACATAAGAGTAAATAAAATCTGCATCATCTCTTTCATTGTTATGTACATGATAACATCAACTTACACATGTATATATATATATATATATATGTATGTAGTTTAGGTAGAAATACTAATAAACAAATAAATAAGCCAAAAAATTAATAAAATGAAGTACATAGCATACAAAAAGTGTGATGAAGACAGTTTTCAGAATAAAGCATTCATATTAAATGTTTGACATATAATAAACACAGTGAGACTTACAATCTCCAGATGTGTTTTTAAAGACGCAAAATAGACCATAGATGTATTTAGGATGTTAAAAGTACGAAATGTCCTTTCTTCAAAACATGGGGAATATTGTATAATAAAATTTATCCTGCCTAGAATTCCTATTTTTCATTATTCTAGATTCTTTGTAATTGATGACTTGATTCCTGTATGAATTGCTGATGGAAAAATGGAGCTACAAATCAACAACAATCTGTTAAATGTACAAAGCAGCTGGTCGTACCATGTAACATTTCAAATTGTATTATTGACAATACGTCTTTAAAAGTCTTAGAATGATTAGACATAGAAAAACCCCACAAAAACACGCACTGATTTCAACAAGAAGGTACAGAACTTTATCTAGTTCATTGGGTTTCCAGTTAACTGTACTATGCAATGATCAAAGTCTACATACACTCCTTGATTTCATTCGAATTGATTGGGAAATTCTTCAACTTCAGGACACATCTGGCAACCAAACTATCTGCCAATAATCAAAACCTTGGCATGTCATTTGGACGTAAATCACGACACCAAGTCACATCAAAACCAAATCAATAAATCACTGCGTTGTTGAGTCACACAAGCTCAGTTCATTTTGACGCCATTATTGTTTTGTCCTTTGAAACAAGTCTCCTTCAAATTTACCATGGAAAATCAATTATTCTATTGTTCAGAGTCTGAGACTAATCACATTTTGTTTTTGTCTTGTCAGTGACAGCTTTGAGAAGAAGTTGGGGCTTGACTCTTTTTGAACCCAATTTTTGTTGACCCCCATTACATTTAATTGTGTTGCTGGTCTAATAAACTGAAGTATGAGTATATATTATAGAGATATGGGAGAGGATTTAAGAGTGGTAACACTTTTCAAATTAAAAATGGAAGAACTGCCGTCTCCAGGCAAACTTCCTCACACAGTGATCGTCAAGAAAGTGTCTTCAAATACAATATGGATCCTTTCCTGCTGATAGAGCAATTGCATCTGAAATCATCACAATAGTCACAGCATTTGCAGAAGTGATTTCTGTAAAGAGATAAGTTTTCAGTGTACAACTTACATTTGTGAGAAGCTGCTTGAAGAAAACAATCACAGCTGTCTCCATACACATATTCTAAATTTTGTGAGATTAAAATTTTTATACAGTTCAAAAGTTTGTCAGTGTTTTCTTTCACAAATTTTATCTAATTTTGTCATCAGGAGGACATTAACAACTTTAGGTGTTGTCCTTTGTACACAAAAGTTTGGAAAAATCTTTATTTTGGATGTTTTATAAAAAACACTACATACATATGGTGGTGATGAAGTCTTAAAGGCTTCACTGTCACTCTTCAGTTGAACATTAACTTCATTTAAAGTACATGTACAAGTACGGAATTCCAAGCCATGGAAAGACATTCAGACAGAAAACTGGAACTTTGTTGAGGTCTAGTTTTACAAGGAAGCTGTGTATTATAAACATAAATTTTCACCTTCTGACGAATGGAGTATATAAATTTAAAGTATTCATGCCTGTTTATTGATACATTTATTCAGCTTGTCCTTTGCTGATTGTAAAAAGGGTGATTCAGATAAGCCTTGCAAGAACAGTTTGCGAAAAATTTGATGAAGGTCTAAAAGCTAGTATACAAGAAATTTGGGACAAAAATTGTTTGACCAACCTAAGACTTGTGCCCAAGACTTGTGATTCTAGATTCATTAATTCAACTGAGTATCTTTAATCTTCATCTTGTGGATTGAAGCATCTTCACTGATTGATGTTTTTCTTGCAGGCCAAACATCAAGTAAACTGCCCTTGATTGATATTAATAGTTTGTTTATCCCTGAAATCTGCCTCATTCCAGAATTTAATTCTCCCCTACATATTTCAAAAAGAGCAGTGATAGTGATGTCTCTGAAACAAAAATGAATCATTGCTTTCCAAAGATTTGTTACACCCTCAGGGCGAATAGCCAGTATTCTATTCATCACGCCAAGTCTTCAGTGAAAAGGAAACCTTAAAATGGCCCAGCGGGGGCACTGTGGTATTAAAACTTGAATTTCATCACTCAACCATTGAAAACAATGATTTTCCTGAGTTGATTAGGGGGGTATATAGAGGTATATAGACACATCACATGCCAATTAAATACGGTAATCAATTCTTAAGAATACTTCTCCATATAACATAGGAGTTGGAAATGTTGCTGACTTCAACTGTCTTCATAAGTGTTTATGATCTCACTTTATGACTATTTTGAGTAAAAAATCTGCACTGAGTATCCGAGGAAGGCATTATTAACATATGGCCTAGCATGCATATTGTCCAGCTAGGTAAAACAAGCAAACAGAATTTTCTGGCCACTTTGGCAATTTCTTTTGTACACTTAGAAGTAGCTCCACTTCAAAGGTATATTATTTTGACAGCGTATTCTGTTAAATAATATCAAACTCTTAGAATCTCTACAATTCAGTAACATGTGTATCACACATTATTTACCACTGTAATATGGCTTTCCAAGGCAGCATTTTCGTCCAAACTCCGACACTTAACTCAAACATGAAAATCCCACATCAAACACAAAAAGTTGTACATCTGATATCAAGTAATCCGCAAATGTACTGTTTTCACACACTGATCCCAGGTACAGATTCATGTCAACAAATGAAACGTGTGTATGTAAATACATCAAGGTGAACATCAAACATGGAACACAGAACCAGAATATTATTAGCAACTCTAAGTTTCATAATCTGTATCAGCTTTGGAGACACAATCAACTATAATCCAAATCAGCATTTCTTATTGTGTTCCATAAATGTATATGTTTCTACATGACTAATATTCTTCCTTTTTACCAATGTTTTGCATATTCTAGGTCTATTAGATGTTCCCATCTGTGCTGTTCATGACGAAGGCTTCATTAGCAATCCCCGGTACAATCTCCGACCCAACACGCAGGAATCAAAAAGGTTATACTCATACGCGGGGCGCATGCCTGTCCACGCCATCTCATACAATGTACACAACCTCAACCCAATGATGAACACTAACAAATATCCGTTGGATATTATCACTGGACTAGCAAACTATCCCTGGGGGTTTAAGGAAAAAGCTTCCAAATACGGAATGGGTAAGTCTGGTGTTTGGAATTTTCTTTCACTACATAGTATTTTATTCTATCAAATACATCTTTATCTAGGTGGCACGCAGCAGAAAAACAGCTTTATCTATGCTAGTTATTCCCTAGCATAATGGAGAATTTGTTGCTCCAGTTTTTTGACCAGTCTGTACAAGAGTAGCAGAATGATCGCAGACCTTAAATGGTATAGCCTGCAAAGGCCAAGCTACCATCCGGTATTCTGAGCTTTCTCAAAGAGACTTATTTTAAACTAGTTGATTGCTGGTGCAGAGAATGGAAGCAATGTAGTCACCGAGACACATGCGGGAGACAGTCTTTATCTACTGAAAAATCAAATACACAAAATATCTTACTTGAAAATTTCAAGCACTATTATTTGTCTGTGAATTATATGTAGAAAAACTTACAGCACTCAAAAAGGAATAACAAATTGTAATATTTTGTTGAATGCTATCATCAACATTACATACACACTTTCTGCGAGCATACACTATATACACTTTATCAAGTATACACTATATACACTTTCTTCAAGCATACACTATATATATTTCTTTCAAGTATACACTACATACACTTTCTTCAAGCATACACTAAAAACACTCTTTCTGCAAGCATACACATTTTGCCAATAAGGAAACGTTAAGGTTTCATGTAAATTATTAGAGTTACTGCATGAAGGCTAAAATTTACAATGCAGAATTAATCCTTATGATTGTAACATGGCTGTAAACCAATGTTTTATTGAATTAATTTTCAGGATATAAAGGACATTTTGCACGCAAACTTGATGCAACATTAACATTTCATACAATTATTTACCATACATAAATTCTATTGATCAGCTTTTTACATGAAAACATCAATTGATGAAAATATTCATATTATTGCCAGACAATGCTTTTGGTCAATTTTGTTTCCATGGCTACTACACAGCACTTTAAAGTTTGCTTTCTGTCTGTAACTCATATGGTACTGATTTTATTGATGCTTTAAATTGTCAAATCAAACTTGTTTCCATGGCAACTACAAAACACTACAAATTTGCCTTTTCATCTGTTTCTCATAAGGTATAAATTTCAATGATGCTCGACATATTTCACCTGTGACATGAGGCGTAATTGCTGGAAATTGTCTGCAACTACTGCAATTTGCAAAAAAAACATACCCTGATACTGTTTTTGAGAGAGCAGGAAATGAAAACCGTACATGATTAAACAGGAATGAGGCGCAGAAATGTCTGAAATGAACTCTTCATTTAAGTAATTCAGTACCTAAGAGATAAAATATTCAGAGACAGCAAGATGCTTCAAATACCAACAGAGAGTGTGACAAGACAGGTATAGAAATGACGAATGTGTTCCTGTTATCAATGGTAAAATGGACAACCATGTCACCATGGTGACTGACGCATGCTTGGACACTGTTCATTTGCTTTGGATATTGCTTTGAATACCAAAACGGCCAGACAAGAATACATACCGGTACGTGATGAACATCAAAAAGACTTCCAATTAGGAAGGGACGAGTCGTTCCCAGTGAATTGAAATCTAGCTCCTAAATTCATTTCTGTGCAGAGTAAAATTGAATTGGATGGAAGAATATCAGCATAAAATGTTTCAGACGTAAAGTGCTCAAGTATATGAAAGGACTGAGTTACCATGGTGACCGGGAATAATTTTCTTTCCAGTGTAGACATTAAAGGATAACAACATGAAATATCAGTTTCATGTCTTCACAAACGTATAAAATAACATATAATTTCAGAAAACATGAAGTAACTTTTTTAAGTACTTGAAAGTCTGTGAAATACACCATGGCGGTAAAGGCTTTGAAATGGAAAGATTGTATCCAATTGCTTCAGTTTCCTGTAAGTTCATTGTCCTGTAAACATGTACCATTATTCATGTGAAACGAATTTACAACGTCTGCTTATTTGCAAGCTGAAATATGTATTTATTGTAACCATTAGATGTTAATTGCACAATCTTTAGTATATTCAAATTGTAACAAGATGGGAGTATCAAGATTTCATATGTATTACTAACACATTACCATTGAAAAAAACTTTGATAATTAATAGGTACTGTCATGTCTTCAATTTTTTGAATTATTTTGATATTTTTTGTCAAAACTGTTATGTAAATTACACACTGGGGAATGAAAAGCAGGAGGGCACAATCTGGAGGAAGTGGGGGTTTGAGGAAGTGGCTTGGGAGGGGCAGACTTCAAATAATGAACATTTAAGCTCTATCTTATGGTCCATCTAAAGAGACTGAATTTAGTTCTAATCCTTGTAGGTGTACACTATAAGCAGACACTCTATGTCGTCCAGACATTTTATTTCACTTTTGTAAAGTAAGCATTGTAGCAAAACAATTGTCCGGATGATATAATGACATGGCAGCAATAATGCAGCAGTAATACTATGGATACAAACAATGAACTGACAATCCCAGCCATGTATTGGGATTTCAAGTCACATCAAAATTACGACCACTAGAGAGCATTCAACCCACGACAACATGCAAATAAACAATAGAAGGAGGTACTGTGTATTCAGAGCACTGTGTACATGACAATTCAATATACGCTGTCAGACCTGTGTTTGTAACTAGGGCATGGAAACCCTGAGGCTATAGCACATAGCGGAGGGTTTGAACTGTTGATCCTATAAAAGTAGACATTGCATGATATATGAATATTCACGAATGATAACGAATCATTATCATCGATTCACAGAATCAAAAAGTACTCATTAATACACTCTGCAGAGATGAATTCACATCTACATATAAGTTCTATTTGTTGTTCTACTTGTTTATGTTTATTACCTATTGACAAAGGCACATGTAAATGGGCCATATGTCTGTTATACAGATTGTGAAATGGATGTGGGATGGGATGTTTGGTATGTGAGTGCAACAGAACAGAACAGATTGACCTTTTACATTACATACAAATAGCATATGTTAGATGCATAACATGCATTTAACCCTGTACCGTGGAGTCACACTGAAATGTGGGTACATAGTGCTGTAGGTCAATTGAAAAATGATAAATTGTTTTCTTAAAAACATAAATATATGGAATCATAAATTGAAAGTTGCATTTACACTTGATGACTGATTGCAAACTTGAAAACTGTTCAACACAGCACATTCAATGAAAGCATAGTATATCCAGATATATTGTAGAAATTACTTCACTGATTAAAATTGTTCTGTTTCTGTGTCTGTATCGCAGTGCCTGTGACAGATTCCTGGAAGGATGAGCTGAGAAGTCTAACAGAGAAAGCTGGACTTGGTTTGCCCACTGATATCAAGAAGCATGAAGAGTCTCAACCTAAGAGAACCTCAGTCTACTCGGCCGACACCGGCCGATTGCTGCCACCACCGTCACGTGCTATGTCTCGCGGCGCTTCCCGTCAGCAACAACGCAAACTGGACTTGTATCATCACATCGCCGCTCAGCAGGATAATGAAGCTCTGGTGAGTGATTAGGGTCAAAGGTCAAGAGATGCCATTCTTTCCACATCAATACATTATCAATTTTATACCACTATGGCATTATTACTTTTATGACTGAGTAAATTTACCAAAAAAGAATTTACTCTTGGCTGTTGCTGTACTTAATATACATGTTGATAATCATAAATGAATGGGTGTCTGCAATAATTTTGTATGTTTTTCACATTTTATGATACGGTAATACAAGCTTCTCTATTAGAGGATTTTGAGGGATGTGACATTCCTCTGGTTATTTTTTGAGCAATCTATTCAAATATTAATAAACCATACAAAGGGGTATATTTTCACAACAGAAGAATATGTAAATTATTGCATTGTTATGTAAATTGGCCACACCTCTGTTTTTCAAAGCTATGGAGAACACAGAATATAGCATCATTAATTTTATAACTTGGAAAATCCATGAAAATTACTTTACGCTTGGCTGTTTCTGTACACCATAAAGTCCTCTATATTCATCTGAGAGTGGGTGTACACCATCCTTTTGCTTTGCATGTTTTTCCATTCTATGATCCCATGTACAACATTTCCCTTTAATTTTCTAAATTATGATATTTAATTAGACCTGGAGTACATTGTAATTTTGATTGTAGTGCAACAGGAAATTGCTTTTCATTGGGAATCATCACAGTGTTGAATGCATTCTAGCTTGAAAAAAAGAATAATGAAAAGTATTTGTTGAAAATGATTACAGGTTCTGGAAATGCTGTGTCAAATTCTACAAACAGACTCTGTGCCAGCAGTACAGGCATGGCTGGTGTCTGCCGGACAAAGAGGCAAGTAAAAGTCCTTCCTTCTATTAAGTCATAATGTTTTTTTACATCATCTCTGTAAAAAAGACAGCTTCAGAATTATAAAATATCACTGCATAACTTTCTGTAGCGTAAAAACACAAATTAATTCATTAACAAAGCTCTTCTTTCTGACAGTTTTGGTGTTGTGTTCATGTCAGAAGCTCTGTTTCTCATCAAACTTATTTTTACATAGTATCAAGGTAGTTAATAGTAAATTTATTCTTCAAATGAATTTGCCAGGCATTTTCCTATGAAGACTGTACATAAATTGTTGTGCAATCTTCCATTGTCATATGTTTGGATTAAACAAGTTTAGCCTATTTGATGTAAATTAATTTGAATGTAACTTTATAATATAAGTTTCATGGAACTCCCTATCCATGTGTGTATTAAAAGATGTGCATGCACTTTGCATACATAGCAAGGTATTAATATACTGTTGACCATTTAACTTTGTAGAAAAAGATCTGGTCTTGGACATGATCCAGTCAGCTCTTGTGAATGAGCAAGATTATTACCAGCGAGACAACAACCCCGAGTTTAAAGATATCCCTGAGAGACCTCGCACACAGCCTGCTGATTATCTGCGAGAACCGCAAGAGAAACGCTCAGAACTGCCGCAGCTGAATGGCGCCACCAATGGCCACGAGAGGAAATTGCACACAGGTGGTAGTGGGCGCTATTCAAGATATGAGTGGCAGGCTGCCGTACAGAATGGACAAAAACCACTGACACCACTCAAGAAACCTGAAACTATTTTAGAAGAAAACGGTGAGGACCAGGCCCCGGCTAATTTCTTGCCGGAGCTCGGAATCCACACACCTCCCCCAGAACCAAATTTGGACGATGTAGACAAATTGAATCTTCTTCAGTAGTTGTCAGTCATATTTCTCCATTGACGTGCAAAGACTGCACAGAGTTTGTTGTACTGTAGATGCCGCTGCTGTGGAGAGCCTTTCAGCTTTCAAAAAATAACCCTAACCACGGCTGAAAGCACAGTACCGGTGATATTTCGTGTGCATACATTAAAAGACTGACAACACTAAATATGGGGCACGTTTGCTCATTCATTCAAAATATTAACTTGACGTTTCATACCGTTTTTTGTCCAAACAAAACTGACACCATCGATTTGGAGCCCTTTACATATTGACTAGATTTGCTGTGGCTTGTGTGCAACATAATGTGTGTTGTTTTGTTTCTTAACATTGAAGATTGAAGTGATTGCTCACAAATTGCACTTTATCATCCAAAACGACAGCAAATCACGCTCTTAACCCTCTGCAGTGTGACGCTTGAAAATAACCCGTCCCGTTTTCCTGTCTTCCGACCTTTCTTCCTTCCAGACCTTACGGCTCTGAGACCAACCGAGAGTAAAGCTGACATCTTCCGAGTGAACCACTCACCAAGGCCCCCAACCCGCAACATCAAATCCCGCCAGTCTCCGATTGGCTTAAATGCCGAACCTCGTCTCCGCTACACCACGACCCCAATTGCCGATCAGGACATTGCGGCACAGAGGCAGTCGCTGCGATCTGCTCTCGTGGAGGAAGGGAAGACAGAGTGGCGACCTGAAGACTCACAAGTCAACAACTAAAACAATATTCTAATGCTTCACTATCCTTGTGTGTGCATGTCATCACCTTATGTGTTCATGTCATCACTTTTCGCATAACTGTCAAGAATTTGCGAGTAACTGTCATCGGCTTCTGTGCTTACATCACAGATCATGAGTGGATGTTTGTACATCACCCTAAACACTATAAAAAGCAAAAGTAACATAGATTACTTTGAACTTTAGGAAGCCATATCCTTCTTGCATGCCTCATGTAAATGTCAAAAAAGACAAGAAACCATAAGGAGATGTGTTCTGGGGAAGCGCAATATTTTGCTTTTTTCTAACAAAGTCTATCCTCAACAAGCATTCCGTCCAAAATTTCATGTTTCAGTCATATATCAGAAAATGCTTATTCTCATCTTTGAGAGTCATTCATTTTGGCAGAGAAAACAAACTGGTTACAACCATGCAGCTTTTATGCATAGATACCGGTATGCTGTAGGTACAGAATCTGTGGACAGAAATGTTTACAGCGGGAAACTTTTCACAAAATACAGATTTTCATCAATAATCTACATTTGTCTGACATTGCCTTCATCTGAAATAGGTTTAACTCTAAAGAAGACTTTATTTTGAAATTTTGAATAGAAAAATGGTCAGATTAGCAAGCAGATTGGTTAAAGAGACAAATGCTTTTAACTTTCAAAACAGGCACTGGATTAAAGATGAGAACAAGTATTTTTCAACATTGTAAGAGCAGGAACTATCAGTACCAGAGTTCAATGATTGA
>LD343374.1:185289-224677 GCA_001465055.1 Ptychodera flava
AAAAAAATGTAGGGTTCTTTTGCAAAAATGGATTGAAAATATTTTGTACATATGTCTAAACTACATGTTATGTTCACCTGTCAGTGGTTGTCAACTCAAATTATGGAATTTGTACAATTGTTGATTTTTTACGATGTGACTGTTGTGTTTTATATTTCTGCATAATAAAAGCTTTTTATTTACATTTGTTTCTGCACAGAGACCGGTTACTAGAAAGGAAATCAACAAATTGGCATGAAAAGAGGCTGTGGTGTGTTGGCTTCTTTGGAATTGCCCACCCTTGTCAAGTTCCTTTCTAACCCACAGCTGAATGGAATAGTCTAATTCTGTAGGGACTTTTCGGGCAGAAAGGGTGATACTATTAATATTTAGAGTTGTGTGACAGTATCGAAAGGAAGGGTTTGGGTGCTAAGTGCACAGGCAACTCAATGAAAATTTTTACTTTGATAAATCACTATCGTAATTCTCTACTGGAATAAGTGAAAAAAGGGTTGTGCCTGTGTGTTAAAATATGGGTTCATTGAACAAAAAGAAAGAAAATATTGCTTGTGCAAAATACTGTATATTTTATGATTATTTCTTGAATGTATTTAAAAATCCAGAAATGGTGAGAACATAAATTAATGTTGACATCCTTCAAGAGTTCAAAAAAGATCATTAACCTGGATTAGTTGGTGAGGTTCAACGTGCAGAAGTTTGTTGTAGTTTAGTTGTTTCTTAGGGTTACCCTGGAAATGTGTGTCATGCTGACTATGCAAAAAAGAATTTCTATTTACCCATCATGGAATTTGTTACCATGCACTTAAATACAATGTATCACATAGCATTGAAATTTTGTGTCATTTTTCATGTGGTGTTCCGGAAGAGATATATATTTCTTGTCATTCACAACACATAGATCCAACATGATTTAAGCAATTTCTGTTTGCAAGTAGTTTCACTGATTTAACTGTGAGGAATGGGTTTTCATGGAGTTAGACACAAACTATCTCAGACGTAAGTGCCAAAAACTAGAAGAATATCACAACAACAAAAGGAATTTTAATTTGCTTGATAGGGGGCGCTGTTCCCACAAGGTGCTCATCCTATGGGGTAAAGGTGTTACTCCCACCACAGAGTTTTTCATGTGTGTTTTTTTTAAATAGCTGCAATGTTTTCACACCATAAAGCAAAGTAAATATGGTTGCTATGTAGGATAGTGGATGAAAGAGATTATCATATAAATTATTCACATTATGTTCTATTTGATTTGTGCACTCTTATAACATTGAACAGATGCAGCATATGTTGAACAAGTCATGGAAGGTTTAAAAACAAATTCTCTGCTGGATTTATTCTCCTCGTTTCCAGCTAGCTGAGTCAGCAGTTATTGGCACAGACAATAAAATGTACCTGGAGTGATGACAGTGAGGTAGAAGGCTGATCACATGGCTGCTTACAAAAATATCATGAGTATTGGAGTTTTTGCACTTTACAATGATGATGGGCCATCACAATGTTCCTATCCCAAAATGCAACACTTGCATGGTTGGTTCCCAATATCACCAAATGCTGCTGTTGGTCATGAAATAATTGTCGTCTTAGGCTGTATAATATCAGGCATTTTACCAACATTTTCATGGAGTCTGTATTTTCAAGTGACACCACAGAGTTTTTGCCAAGGGTTTGGGGACATGGTAAATCATTTGGGAACCGTGTTGACATTTCTGTTGTTCCAGCATAGGATCAGTGTATGTAAGATTCACCAGAGTACATCCCTTAGGATAAATGATGAATCAACTGTGTTGGCTGCATGCAAAGTCAAAGGGCAAATTCTACAAATCTTGCATCAGAGAAGGGCCATCAGAGACATAAAACAATTCATTTCAAGATTATATCCGCTTTGCTTTTCTTTTGTTTTCTGCATAGCCTTTTGGGAGCAACGAGTGACATTTGTGTCTTTTGTACCAACACATACAACTTGGACCTTTATAGTGTGTGTACACCAAAAAGAAAAACAAGAAACCAATACAGCAATGTAAATGCAACAAATCAGATTGTACCCATAATAGTTGTGTATATTTTTTTTTGTTTATGGGAAAATTAAAATATTTCATGATTTTAATACACTATGATACGCTGTGTAGAGAGTAATTATTTCTTCATTTGACCTTTGACCTCCCTGATGCAATTGCAAATCCATGTTGTTCCAGATGTAAATTACATTGATGGACGTTTTGAGAGACACACTCTGTTCAAAGTATCTTTAAGTCATGCTGTACTATCAATGGTCAATATTTGACCTTGCAATCATGTCCAGATTATGCAAAAATCAATAAAAGTTTGTGCCCGCTTTGGAGAGATTTGCATTTCAATGACCAAGTGAATTTAAATTTCAAAGTCCAAACATTTGTCACCAGCACTCTTGCAATATGATCTATGAAGTTCACACATAGGACAGTGTAGAGTTGAATGTCTTGCATTTGTTGAATCCCTAGAATAGTATCAATAGAATAATACCACACCTTCAGAGTCTGTCAGCTCAAAATCAGAACTGATTTTGAAATATCCATCCAAGATCTGAAACCATTCTCTTTTTTCTATAAAATTTCAGGCAATCTACCCATAATTTCTGGGTAAAATATTGACTATTAACGTCAGACTAAGACATCTAACAAATTTTCCAAAGAGACAGTAGTCACTTTATAATCACCCTTTACTTCTTTAATTTTGGACAGTTATGTTAAAGTCTACAATAAGGAAAACTGTGTAACACTGGTCCAATATGCAATGTGTACTTGCAAAATATCAAAAGATACATTACCTTGTCACTAGAGGGCGCTTTGGCAAAATTAGAAACAGGATTGCGTGACAACACATGCATAAATGATTGTAACACCTGCGTATTGTACCTTTGGTATGAAAACAGACAAAAGTTGCAATAAAACCAATTTTATCTTTTTTTTTTAGTAAATCTATTTAATTAAACTTAAACTGAATCACCAAAATTGTACTGTTACATTGAATGCATCACCTTTTGCCAACTTTACACTTTATTGTGTTTACTCTTGTTTGTTTGGTAGTAAAATCTTGTACTCTGCTGGCCCAAAATATGTCTAAGTCTGGGATGTGAGAACTCTGTTGCATCAATTCCTATATGCACCGGATATTGCATAAACAAACAACACTTGCAATGCCTGTAGAAAAGACTTGAATAGATGTGCAGATGTTTGAAAAAGGACTTAATTTTTTGGAAAGGGAAAATAAAAGAATTCCTTTCATTAAAGAAAAAGTGACTAATATAATTTCACAAGTACAACTTTGAAGTAATGCGGCTGAAAGGCGCCACCTATGGTCAAGATGGAAGATTACACATGAGCAGTACAACAGAAATCTGATGTAGAAACTGACTGTGCCAAATTTCAAAGTGACGCAAATTGTTTCTGATCAAAATGGTGAAAACGATTACAATTCCTGTCACTGCTATTATATCAGAAGCTGAAAGTAACGTATCTTTGCAAAACAATCATTAAAGTCTTATGTAAATATATCACCGAGTTGGTGAAACATGGTGATGGGATAATATTCGGGTACCCATGGTAATAGGCCAGCACCTTGGTAACTATTGCCAGAATGAAGAAAAACTCTTCTAATTTATTTCCTACTGTCCAGACGTAAGGAGACTTCCATGGCATAGCATGTTACGTCCACTGTACCTGTATAGTCAAACTATCCTGTGTTGTAGACCTTTGAATGTCCTTGCACACATTAAATTCTGATAAACATTCTACACACCAATTCAAATTACTGAGGTTCGATACTGATTTCAAGAGCAGTATCATACCATGTTATGAGGGAACAACAAAGGATTAAACATTCCAGCCCCAACTTTCACTCCTTCATCACATTTTTGATAGTCCACAGTGTGATAGATAAAGTCATTTATCGATAATTTTACTGAAAGGTATGCAAAGTACATGAAGTTCAAAGTAACAAGGCTACTTGGTACAGTGAAGATCAAAAAATATTGATTTATCATCATAAATCTGTTGACTGTTTATCCTCCTTATTCATAACAGACTCTGTTTCACAACCAATCTCATTATCAATTTCACCACCTTTCCTATTATCATTATTTGTATCATTTCCAGGATTATCTTTACTTTCTTTTGCTTTACCTGATGATGTTGCTATGGTTTCTTTATCAGTTTCTTCCTTATCTTCTGAAGATGATGCTGTTTCCTTGGTTACCTTCTCATCATCACCTGGACAAGGTTTATCACACTCCCTGACTTCGCCATCATTGCCCTGTGATGATGCATCTTCGTTGTCAAGGTTACTGACTCCTTTCCTCTGTGGTATCACTGAGAAGAAGGCCTGCCTCCAGTCCCCAGATTGTACGTACTTCACAAGGATTTCAAACACTGAAAAGAGAAAGTTGAAAGTTCACAGATCACATCGACTTCATTGCTTGGTCTCTCACACCCATGTAGAGAATGAACACCAACATCCATTCTGTTTTTGGGCGGTGAGTAATATCACATATCTTTGTAAGGAAAATTGGTGAATATCAACTTTTTCAAGCTAAACACCCTAATTAACGAAAGACAGAATACGAATACTTAAGCTTAGTATTTTCTTTCCAAGTGAAGCAAAGTGGTGAATGAAATGTTTTATTGTTTTGAATACAGGAATGAATTTGCCTGATGGTACTGAATGCCACGTCACTGAAAGTACATATAATGGGTTAGAAACATGATACCCCGGTATGTTGCTTCCAACACACGTTTTCACCATGCAATGAACTAAAAGCTCATGATGCCCTATTAAGCCCTACGGTAAGGAGACAGAGCTATAGAAATACGTACAGAAATGATAGAAGCAGTGAAATTCTAAAGAACAATTCAGGGACTATTCTTCAGAATTGCTGTAATGATACAATCACATCACGTCAAATGTATAATAGTACTTACCATGGTTAATGACAAGTACAGTTCTTGACTGTAGTTTAACATAGTCACTGATTGGCAACTGAGCATGAGAAATGCCTGTCTCTACAGCTCTCTTGTAACAAAGGCCCTAACAGACAAACAAAGACACAAGTAAATAAATAAATAAAATGGTACATAAACAAGTAAATATGTAAATAAATAAATACAACAGTAATCCCAACAAAAATGTGTAAAATTGGGATTTCAATCAATAGACATATATTTTTCATCCATGAAGGGAAATAGACTCTCCAACTGCACTGGTTGTCTATCTATTGGAAAAGTTTTTGAACATACCAATGAATTATTAGAGCTCTGTGTACATGTAAGTACATTGCAGTCTACATACTAGGGATGGTTACCTCATCAAATCCAACAACAACAGACAATTTCGTTACCTTGTGGTGATTGTGGTCTACAAGACCACCGATGATGTATATCTTGTCTTCGTCCAACACCTCCAAGACATTGGGAGAATCTGACGTCAGGTATACTATCTTCTCTTTACTAAATATTTCAGTTGGTTTCTCAGACTTAATGTGAACCTAGAAAGTGCATGCAACAAAAAAACAAATGTACAGACAAATATGTCAACAAAAACCATATTACTAAGATGTACAGACAAATCTTTCGGTAAAATTTTCATGACGCCATTCCATTGAATAATATTTTTCAATTCACCCGACAAAGTCTAGGTGGCACAGCTAGATTTTACTATAAGGCCAGATAAGTTTTTTCCTTTAATTTTCTGTCATGTGTTACAAATGAAGCCATGTGGACAAGACATAAACAAACACATAAATAGATAAATACGTTCAACATGCCAATTTTTTGGAAGAAAACCATCACTACAATTAAAGAATTGTTGGTCCGATGACCACACTAACATTGTGTAAGACAAAAAGATACTTACATCCCAGTTCACATATCCAGGTGAACATTCGTTGAGTACATCGGCTGTTTTACCAGTCAGATTGCATAGATAGAACTGCAGTGGTTTGGGTGATCTGCGGTTTTCAGCGTAGCTTCTCTGGATCTGCTTAACAAACTGTCTTATATCCTGAGAGAGGACAAGGAAAACTGTCATTAAAGGTTTTCTTTTTCTTAACACCTGCTGCACACGAGAGAAATTAGCTAGGCAAAATACCATTGGAGGCTTTTTGCTGAGCCAATTTACTTTTGCTTGCAGACCATTTTTTGTGACTTTTCTTCCTTTTGTGCTGTTGAGCATATATCAAACATGTTCAATATTTTTTGAGCAAAATTCCTCACTGTGTGCGCAGAAGAAAGCAATTTTACTCACATCACTTCACTCAAGTGCATGCATGGAAATCACATGATTGTACAAAATGCTCACCCCACAGCATTGAAACCAATTATTTCCTCATTGATCTTAACCCTTGCTTTTTAAAAGACATCATTTGGGTAAGTGTGTACATATACCTTTGAAAGTTATCATATAACAGATGCAAATTACACCACATCTACTTCACAGGGGCAGAGTAATGCCTGCATAGCAGGAAAATACATATTGCACATACGTTAGCCTCTGAATCTACACGTGGCACTGGCCCTATGAGTATAGCTCTCTGATTGCTATACCACTTCCAAAACTTTGTTAGGCAGTGTAGCCAATAGCCGTACATAACCTCGCATTCACTTCTACCATGATTTGTTCTTGCAATGAGTTGGCATTCAGTGTCACATAAATATAGGGAAAATTTATTATCTCAAAAAAATATATAAATAGAAAAGATTTTGGTGATTGTTTAAGTCATGGTCCTCCATAACAGTAATTGAAGAACTGAACTCAGTGTTGTTTAAGTCATAGTCCTCCATAACAGTAATTGACGAACTGAACTCAGTGCACCAGTGTTGCCTACTAGTGGACTGTTAGATTTAGCTGTGTGCAGGCACTCTGGTAGTTGCATTAATGAACCAAGGTCATGGAGCACTGGATCATTCACACATGGGCGAATCTTTCAGTCTACCTTCCTTGTATAATAAGAGGAATAACATTCTTTTTATCTTGTCTTAAACATTTTTGGACTACACTACCCAAAAATGACAACAGCAATATTCTTGTTTATGGTCTGTATTGGTTTGTGATAAATGCTATCTTGGACTTTGCTAGAAGATTACATATTATTGTTATGAGTCATCTGAACATGAAATTTCATGAATCTTCTGGGATGGAAATATTACCTTGTTTGACATAAGATCATCATAGTCACAGTCAATAGCAACTTTAACCTGACTTGCTTCTTCACTAGCCATCTTGTAGATTTTCTTTGGTGGTTCTCCCGTCAACTGACGTTTTTCTTTATTTTTCCTTCTTTCAGTTTTCCTGTTTTTCCTGAGATCACAAAGGGTAAAAAAGACAAATATTTCACAAGTGACAGGTACTGTGAGAACCACTCCATAAATGAAGAAATGATAAGATTAAGAATGTCGCTAGTGCTGTTATAGTAAATGAGCATTGAAATGGCCCTTCCAGCATTTTATTCCCTCCTGCGCTTAATCAGCAAACTAATCATTGAAAACTACTAGTAATCACATGAGTGACCGACCTTCTCACACTTATGGGATAATGACAGCATGCATTATCTCATTGGTGAGGCAGCTCATAGTCATCTCGGGCATAAGGCATATACAAGGAAGTACTTTCAAATTTGTTGAACATGAAGAAGCTAAACATACATATATAAATAATCCAATTATACTCTTTTCAAAGGGTCTTAAAATTCTCATACTGTACAGAACTCTGGAATATACAATCCTCCGTAACTATCTTTAGTTTGTTATTCATTTTTCAAGTGTTTATGGTTTTTCGTTTCTAATTTTGACTTTATTTATAAAAGTAAGCAGTTATTCAGTTGGCCCGTGCTGTGTAAGAATATTTGCTTGGGTATGCGGTCATATGGGGTGCATGTTTTTTAATCTTCACAAAGTTACAAGCAACGGGTTCCTGCTTTGATGTACATGAAAGCGCTAAGAGGAATAGCTACTGTACTGCAGCTATAGGAGGGACTGTGATACAAAATTACTACTAGTCCCATTCTGTGAAGGCACATGATAGATGAAATTTTAACAACTTGACGAACTGCAATGGTGAAAGTGTGAAATCTGCTTTGATCTTGCAATTAGGCCAATACATGACAGCTCCTCCTTCGCAAGTAAATATGTCACAGTGAAAGGCTTCGTATTTTCCGTTTTAAATATTAGTTGAGAGAATCAAAAATTGACAGGGGAAAGTGTGCCAGTGAGGATGGCTAAACTAAGACGCGACTGACCTCATTTCTTCCTTTCTTTGTAACCATTGTTGGTGTTTCAAAAGTCTTTTCTTTTGTCTCTTTGACATTGGACTCGACTCCCCTTCCTGCGAACAAATGTCGCCACCTCCCTCACGACATGTGGGTGTAACTGTGGGATCGCTTTCGGCATCTTCTGGTTCAGCTGTCCTACCGTCCGCTTTCTCGTCATTCATCATTTCATCCCGTTCAGAAAATCAAGTGAGGCTGACGACAGAGAAAAAATAACCCGCAATGTGCATAAAACTTGCAAAATATCGCTTTCAAAATGTTGCAAGAGGAATGTTTACAGTTTCGTTTCTGCAAACTTTGTATTTAAACACTTAATTAGTGAGTAGCCAGAGAAAAACAGTCTGTCACGACATTTTCATGGGCGCAGACATCTTTAATTTGAAATCTCGCGAACATTGAAATCTCGTACTCATATCTCGGATGATAATTACATTTCCTCGAGGGCGCAGTTTATCGAGCAAAACAGCTGAACAGTCACGTCGCGGTTTACAAATATTGATCAAAATATCTTCTCTTTGAGAAAAGTGTGTGCGATATCGTTTAAGTTGTTGCCTAAAGTACTGAAAGTCAAGTAATACGTAAGCAAAATCCGATTTTTCCGAAGAACATTAGGTTTGAACAATAGCACTTCCGGGTTTATTAGCAAACAATACCAACATGCAAAATTATCTTGAGCGCAAATATCAAGTTGTTTATTTCACTTCGTGGCAGCCTACGCAACTTCGACATTGTTCCGTGTCCTTCCATCACTTTGAAACGAAGGCCCGAAAAGTACGCTTTAAATTTTAGCAGCTTCTAGGCTGACGTGTCCGAAAGCTTGTAATCTTTCTGACTGCAATCAGTGCAACCAATCACTTGACTTGTTTGGAAGTCTTTGGGGGTCCCTCGCCTGTTGAACTTTGATCGCATATCACCGATCTTTGGGCCTCTCGATCTCGCTAATACCCGGTGTCAATATATAACTGGACGTAGTTCACATTTGCAGAGATAGTAGCGTCACTTTGTCCCTCTTCTCAACGAAAATGAAAATTCGGGTCGAAGCTTTGCTTGTGTTCATTTCGTCTTCAGGTAAGTTTGAAACAAAGTTTTTAACAGCCGTCATCGTTTTACATCCAAAGTTGTTTACTAGTCAGGGACATTGAGAGAACAATAGAGATCAGCTGTGAGGAATACTAGTATTGTTCACACAGTGAATAGAAAATGTGTTTGCTGACTTAGCAGTGCAACTACAAATATCTTGAAAGTCGATGACTCGGAATATTGCCTCTTTCCGAAACACAGTTTTGATTTCGATTCACCACTGCACCAGATAGCCTTGGATAGAAAACGCTTACTTCATCATTTCCTGACATGAAAACCCTGTTGAGGCAAACAACCTAGGTAAGGTCACACAGAAACAATAGGGTCAACGCTCTGCAAGCAGAACTAATTGACACGTGGTGAAGACAATGTCTTTTTACAATGAACAATAATGTACGCACTGAAGTGTTTATAACCTTCAACATTTCCACCTAAAATACAGACACGTTAAATTGTATCAATGTACAACCTCCTATGGCAACTTTTGACATTACCACCTTTCACCTACATGCATTCACAGAAGAGTCCTTGTATAATACTATGCCAGCATAAATATAATGGCAATATAAATGAGTAATTACTCTGTAGGTAAGAATTCTGGGTAGGGAAGCGGTCTTTTTTAACAGTCAGTGCAAACATGGAGATCAAAAAACTTAAAACTTGTCATCATAATGTAACCTGTAACGTGTGATTCCATATAATGACATTGACAGGGAATCAAGCTTGCACCAATTTACATTTTTAATTTGAAATATATTCTGATGAAGCAGGTCACTGATTTGGCAATAATTGCTTAACAATCACCACATTTATCACTATGTTATTCTTCAATCAGTCTTTGTATCACTCACAATATTTTTCAGATTATATCATTGTACACATAATCAATCTATTCATTTCGTTGATAGCCCATTATTTTTGGTTGCTATCATTTCAAAAGCGATATGCACATTCAAATCTTTCAATGCAATTAATTTGTCATAGTTAATTTAATTGCTACACCATTAATATAATTTGTTAGAATGGCTATTCTTGCGATGTTAATTATATTGTTTTAATTTAGTAAAATCTAGCTTTGTAGTCATTTAAATATGTAAAGTTTGGTTAACGTATACATGTTTATGTCTTAAAGTTGTTAATGGAAAGAAAAAAGTTGTTATTTCAAAATTCAATCATACCATTTTACAGTGGCCATGCGTCATGTAATATTATTAAAACAGTATAAGCTCATTCTGCTATACCATTTAATATGTCCTTACATGATGGATAACTAGAAAATTGCCGATTAAGCATTTTTCGTTAATGCCTGGTCAAATGATGGCTGCAATGATTTCTGCCATGGGAAAGATGAGAAATATATACAAGTTGTTGTAAGAGAAGAAATAATGAGTATCAGGCTTATCAGGTTTTCATAAGTGTTACGGATTGTGAAGATAGCTTATCAAGCCATTGGCTGTACATTATATTTTTTCTGCCATTTGTCAGAAATTCCACTAGCTTCAGAACTTTTTGCCATAAATTTTGCAATCTGCTGAACTTCATTGGAAAGTTGCACCTCTTGGTAGTGAATCAGTGGAATTGCATCTAAATGAAATGCAAACTGAATCCTGATGCAATTATAAATGTGTTTTCAATGATTCACTTTATGCTGACAAATCTTATCTGTGAATGAAACTCCATTTACTCATGTTGACACGTACATGTGTCCTATTGGACAGTAAACGATGAATGAATGAAAGAAATCGCCTTGATGCAGAGACATCCTTCAAATTTTTTTGAACATGCATCTTGCGTAATGGCTGGGGATAGGAAAGTTTGACTTTTTGATTTTTGTGAGATTATCAGTTAATCTGGTACATTAGGAAATTCAAATCGGCAAAAAAGTCGTAAGTGCATTTGATTAAAATGAAATATCCCTTCCTCTGAGATTGTTACAATACATCAATCTCTTTGAATCTCTTTAAAACTCTTAAACATTCTCGAAAAACAGCATGTCCCTACATGTGGTTCAATTAAAAATGCTGATTGAGGTTTATCACTTCCCAACAAATAAAAACCTACTATCTGTTCAGATATGTATACTCTAAAATTGGTTTTCTCTGTAAATTGCCGTCAACTTTTGCAAAACTAGTTTACCAACAGAATTGCAGAATTGAAAGTTTTCCATGTCACCTTTGAATCTTCCCTATCTTTGTTTCAAAATTTTGTGAGTTTTTCTCATAAGACTTACTGAAACAATAGAAACTCGAGAACAATATTCCAAATTAATTAACATCAACTTCTTCAACCATGGTCTTTGTAAAATGTCATTAGGGTGCTGTGACTATTTCATAAAATCTTGTGGCCCATTACAGAGAAGTTCCCTGCCAATGTATTATGTATGACTATAAAATTGTCAATAGAGAAACTATAATGTAGTTTTTGAGTTGACTGTCAAATGCTGCATGCCATAATATTGGATTGAAAATCATCTGATCATAAAATTCTCTCAAAGTAGTCTATTCAGGGTCAGTTTTTTCCCAGGGGTTATCTCAAGTCCCATGGTCAACCTAGCTTATGTTTAACTGAGGCAAAACTCTAGTTTAATGTACAATATAAAAAAAAGCACGCTTTAGATTGCTACTATCATCAATGTACATGGGTACAAACTTCATTGACGTGTACTAAAATTATTGGATGACACCAAGGATCTTTGATCCTTTCTGTTAAAATATCACTGTTGTGCATATTAAGATCTGATGGCGCCAAGCCAGACTTTGGTGATTTGATAATAGTAGTTAAAATGACACCTTGGAACATATGTTATGCCTGATCTGTATTATTTATAGAAGCCTGTCAAGACAAAATTAGAATGCATGTATACAGTAGTAAATTATCACTTTCTTTTGTTTTAAGGACTTCTTACATTGCAAGTGTGTAATTGATATTTTAATGCACAGAGCGATCATCTTCAGTACAGTGACTGGTAACATTGCATTGACACATAAATTGCATGCTGTACTGTACCCTGTAGTCTGTATGTATATGTTTAATCTGAACTTTGTCATCAAGTGTTGAGGGTTATAAAGTTTATTAGAGGAACCAATATTACAATCTGTCATGTATGTTCCAAAGTATTCAGACAGAGATGTAAGAACCATTACCAGGAATACTCAGATTGGTATCGTTTACTAGTAAGATGATGAGTAACTTATTTTCTAACCTCTGCATTGCAAAATACTTGTATTGTTAAGAAGCTTTCTTAAGTGTACTTTGACCATATAAAGTTTCTCTATCTTGTCTACAGTTTACAACTGACCTATGAGACAGGTAAATAAACTTGAACAGCTTTCTGGAAGACCGCTATCATGTGAAAGGCTTCTTTTATAAATACAAATTTACCAATTTGAAGACAGTTTGAAGTTTACTGATTTGAAAACATTTTGATAGAGCATTCTGTTACTTACTGTTTGTATCATATTACTCTAAATTGTTGACACTGCAGCTAAAACCCATCTCTCATGCATTTGGGAATATTTCTTTTTCTTCCTGTAGTATTAGCACTGAACTATGAGGCAGGAAAATCATACAAATATGACTACAGGACCACACTTCTACTGAATGAACCAACATCTGATGGGCACTTACCAACCAAGAGCAGTGTTGGATTTGAACTGGCGGCAACTGTTGACATCAGCGTACAGTGGCAAGACGCTGAAAATCAGTTGATAAAGATACAAGTAAGTTCATGTTACCATGGCAACATCACATATTTGTGTACCCTGAAAATTCTTAATCTTTCTTGTGTGAAAATTTGTTGCCATTGTACATGCAATCAACTGACAGAGAGGGCTACTGTTTTTTTTTACTTTTATTTGTATGTTGATAAATGACACTTTATGTCTGTGACACAAAAATTCTTTAAGGTAATATTAGTATAATCAGTATTAAAGTAATGTTCAATTCCTTTAGAAATCTATACAAGTTTGGATACTATAGCCGAAGTGTACATGTAGTCAGATGGCCTAGCTGCATCATCCAAGTGTTTCTGAAAACAATTACTACTATATAAAAATCTGATGAAATTGTGTAAATGTTTACAGGTTACATTAAAGGTTCCTCAAATAATCATGAATAACTTTGCTAATGCCACAAGATTCTTTGCACTGTATAAGAATTGTTTAGATTTCTACATTGTTTTTGAAGTCCCTCTATGCTCTAAAATTCTTATATACATAAAATACAATGTAAGTTGACAATTTAAGGAAACAAAGTCAGCCATTTTCCATGAATTTTGTTTGATATGTGATACTACTTATATCGATTGACATGTCGAAAGATAAGCGAAAGCATCGTGGTAATGAATTAATGGTTATGTCCATAAATTCATTATTTCAATGGTTTCATTTAGTTTGTCTAGAACCTGCGTCAAATATATATGCATGGTCACCTATTCATTCAGTATCTTTCAACATGTCAAACAATATAAGTAGTATCACATATCAAACAAAATTTATGAAAAATGGCTGACTTTGTCCTTTTAAATCTTATGAATGTAGTGTGAACTACATTCACCTGTAAGTTGTCCTCTTGGCATAACTTTGCGTGCTTTCTGTTATTTGTTTGAAGTTGGTTGTGTGAGTCTCCTCTATGTACTTTTTAATTCATATTAATGTACAAGAATTTTTATCACATTTTCCAAAGTGTGACTTCTGTATGCCAGTCTCATCGCAAGTTTTCACTTCTCCCTCACAAAACACAGGTTTCTGAAAGTAAAGTTGGCAATGCTGTTCCCAGGAAGAAGGCAGATACCGTTTTCAGCAAATCAGAGAGTTTCGGTGTGATCTCCAAAGACCCAGTGTATGTACATTTGAAGAACGGTAAAATAACACAGCTGTATGCATCCGTAGAGGAACCTACGTCATCACTCAACGCCAAAAGAGGAATTGCAAGTTTACTTCAAGTACAGCACCAAGATGGAAAAGTCAATGAGGTAGTCTAGTCACTTTTTATTTTTTGTTCATCTGCTATTACCTTGGATTGATATCCATCTCAGATAACAGCCATTTTACTGAGTCAGGATCTTTTAAGATGCACAAGTTATGGTGACATGAAATATAGCCTAACTTTTTTTAAATCTTGATAGAGTAAAATTTGAGTTGACACATATAGGGCTCATTGCAATGTAATTACAACTGCAACAACAGAAGAAATTGTTACTCAAATACAAGATTGTGATGTATTACAATACTTTAATGTTTTCAAATGGTAAATTCCAAGGTATTGTTTTGCTACTTATGTACATGTATAGTTGCAATTGATTTTCATGATTTCAATGTGAGCTGAAAATATAATATTTATTGAAAAATGTGATCTTTCTGCATATTGAAGTAACATTTTCCACATCGAATGACAAGCAAAACAAATAACATGGATGGACAAAAGAAAGAGAGAGAGAGAGAGAGAGAGAGAGAGAGAGAGAGAGAGAGATTGATCAATAGATGGATTTTTAGATATGTAGATAGACAGACATAGATAGACAGATAGATAGATAGATAGATAGATACATGTAGACAGACAGACAGATCAATATATGGATGGATGGATGGATAGAGATATAGATTGACAGACAGACAGATAGACAGACAGACAGACACACTGATAGACTGCTCTATATCTGTAAACTGTTCAATTATCTTCCAGATTGATGCCTCTGGTGACTGTACAGTGGAGTACCTCGTCACTGAAGACAGAATAGTCAAAACCAAAGATGCAGACAGTTGCAAGAGACCAGCTGAGGGAGAATTCTCCAATCCAAAGAAGATACTTGGAGTTGAAATGGAATCAGCCATCACAACAACTTACCTTCTCTCTGAAGATAAAAGCATTGCTAAAACAATCTCTTCTATTGAGTCTCACACTGGCAGGATTGTTATCAGAAAATCAATTGCCACATCTGTCTTGTCAAGGTACGTAAATATTCACAATTTCCATCGGGCAATCGTGTTACATATCATTTAGATATATAATTTACATCTAATATGACAGTTTTAAAATTAAAGTTTGGCGAAAGCTCAAAATTTAATTTTTGATGTTTTGTTGACAGGTGGTTTTGAATCAATAGCATTCTTCCATTGTTCTCATTTAGTTGTACGGAACATTAATTTAAAATATGAAAAATATATTCATTCTTGTATTTTGTATATGTGAATGAGTACATGTCTACTATTCCCACCTGCTTTCTGCCCAACTTCATGTTCTTAACCCTTTCATCAACATGGTCTGGCCCAAACCCATTGTTATACCGGTAAGTTGTGGACCTCTTAACAGGCGTTTGGGGATAACCAGGTTAAATGCACAAATAGCAGTTTACAACATATTTTTGTTGCTAATGCTCATCAACCAAAATTTGTAAGAACAGGCATATATTCATCAGACTGTCACTTGGTCCAGTCCTGTCCCTCTAAGCAGGTCACCAATGTAGCTGTCAGAGTTCCCTAAACGTAACTGGTCATTATTGGTACATGTATGGACCGATCACTTACTTTAATCATAGACTCTAGTCTACATGTATTGTTATACTCATCCATTGGACTGGTCACTATTGGTCACTTGTCCAGATCAGCCATTAGTAATGACAAGTCGCTTTTCATCCCTTTATTCGTACCAATGGATGGCCAGTCAGAATTATTTTTGTTCAAGTGTACATGTACATTGGTCACTAGGCTAGACATAATCAGGGTTGACTGTCACCACTCCATTGCTGTTGCTACTCTTAGACTGTATCGTGCTCCATGCAGTAAAGTTACATGCAGTGACTCATAAATGCAAATCCGTTGGAATTTGTGCTCTCATATGGTTCATGATTTATAGTAGTTTCTTACTGGGGAAACGAAACCTTGTGACACAAAACTCTAAATTTCAGTCTAGGGTCATCTATATAAAACGAGCGCTGATTTTATAAACCAATTATTGACCTTTAACCCCATTTCTCTGTACATAGGTTAGGGATAGGTCCAGCTTTCCTGTGGGTTTGGGCCGAAGCTTGGTGGTGAAAAGGTTGCACTGTATAATTATCGATAATATGTTGACTTCTGAGTGGGCAATTTGGTCATTATGATTTATTGTATAAAAATTGAATATTTCAAAGCAAGTACTTCATATATGTGGAGCAAATTGTTAATGCATGCAGTAAGTACATAAGGTGTGAGACTTTGTTGATGCTTGGCAGTCATTATATTATTCCAGGGTGATCTTGTTATACATTGTATTGAGGTTTAATGTTACCTTTAATACAGGAATGTTGCAGTCATCACAAGTGCAATTATAGTGAAACCGTTTTTTTTAACATCAACATTCAAAAACCTAACACAGGAACAGTGCAATACAATGTCGTTTGCCAATCCCATTTCATCAACCTCATGGCAGTATCTAATTAAATCGTAACTATATATCTCATCGTTAAAAGACAGAGTTTCTCTCACTTCGAGAAATGTTGTCATATTACATACTCTGGTTTAGAACTTTGTTATGAAAATTCAATAGCATTCATAGTGTTTAGATATTTTTCAAAACGAAAGTCATGAAACGCTGTAAGATTATTCCAGAATTTGTTTATTATGAACATTAGAGCCCTTGGATGTCATTCATTCATATTTTCCATTGAATTACCTACCAAACTGTGGAGTCTAACAATGTGAAAAAATATGGAACCAAAATAATTTCAGATGCCACCCCTATACCCACTCTAAACTGGTTGAATGCCCCTCTATGGATTTATTATCAGGGTTACAATCAACATGGTTTTGGCAATGAACCGAACATTCAGTGAATGATGGTAAGTGATGGATGCCATGTCATGAGGCATGTGGCAATGATTAAAGTTTGCTGTTATTTGCAGGCAATCGTTAACATATGTGAGTACTGGTGGTGATAAATCAACACTAGAGGGCGCCAGTGTGGATGATGTAGTGGCCAGCCTCGGAAGCGGTTTCATCGCTCAATCACCAATCACTGATGTGATTGAACATCAGTGCAGTGTTGGATGCAGACCTGTAAGTGAACCATCAAAAGAATATTATTCAGAGTTGCAAAAATAAATGATATACTAACAAAAAATGGAAATAAAATTAGCAGTCACGACAATCATGACTTTCTATTGTATTAAAAACAAGCTCATTTGATGTGTTTGTAAAAAAATCTTGTCAGTTTTTATCCCGATGATTTCACTCTGTTTATATAATTTGTGTATGTATTAAAGAGGTTACAAAGTCTAAATGGGTAAACTTCATATTTTTGGTCATGTGATATATATGTAAAGTGTTTTCCCCTGTAAGGTTTGTTGTCTCATATGTAAAATCTTTCTTACATATTTTCTTTGGTTTCCACAAGACACCATCTTCATGATGCGAATTGAGAAGCAGCCATGAATATTTGTGATAGCTTTTCTGTAATCTCTCCCAGGTTGCCGAGATTATCAATGAAGTCCGGGAGCAGTTGAAGTCAGAACATCTAGGCACAGTGGAGTCAGCTAAGGCTTATCTCATCGTACTGGAAAAATTCAGAAGTATCGGAAAAGATGCATTGATAGAAGTAATTGTGGATGATGAGAATGGAGATATTCTGTAAGTTCATCTAAAATTTGGCTGATTTTAGTTCTTGTAGTGTTGTTGTTCAAATGGAATTGTATCCTCTCGGGTTTGTTATAACATTGTTGTCTCCCTTCCATCTTTCAAACATAGACCACAGCTCATTGACATCGCAGCTGTTGCCCAGACAACCGCCTCCCACGAAGCACTGATGGAGATTCTGGATTTACGTGATGCAGAGATCTTGGATCTGTTGGATCGATATCTCGTCTCTGTCTCATTCCTCAGTCACCCAAGTGATGAAATCATTGAAAAACTTCTGGTTAGTAAATTTATCATTTCAGAGAATTCTGTTCTAAAATTGTAAAAGAGGATCTGACTATGTTCTAGTAGTATTCTATCAACTGAAGTGTGCTTTATCTTCAAACCTTTAATTCTCCAGCTTCATACTTAGTAAACTGACTGTGACATGACCTTTTTGTAGAAAGTAATCCAGAATGAAAAAGTGTGTCTTTGATAATGTATTTTGAAATTGTTCCATATGAGGTTTAGTTACGATATGGGAAAATCAAGTTCATAATAGTTGCAGTGTCCTATTCCCAAACTCTATTTCTGGACACTGTTAGTGTAATTTTGAATTCTACATTCATTACTATCTATTCTTTCTTATATTGTGTGTTGCATATTTTGTAACATGTTTTTTTTTAACTCCGGCTGACATTATTGCCAGAGATGCATGTCTTGTACTGAAAGCTGTGAAAAACATTGACTAACCTTGTATTTGCTTACCACAGACCACTCTTAAAGAAGGTATTGAACATGAAAAGATCAGAGAATCAGTTGCACTGGCTCTAGGTGCCTTGGTTCATACGCACTGCTTGCAAGGAAAATGTGATTCTCAGGTGAGTGACTGTGTTCCTTCAATACTTAAGATGAGTCTCGAACTTTCAAACAGTCCACTGTAAGTCTATGATAGCCACAGATACACTTTTAGGAACAGTAAATTCTTGTCCAGTACATTAAGGTAGAAATTGAATCAGGGATAGATATTCAGACTCTCAAGTTTTTGTAATACTTCACTAATCTGCTATTGCGTCGACTGTTGTTGAAGCTTTGGAGTAAACAAAGTTTTCACCTATATGTGTTTTTGAAAATGGAAAATTCAGTTTTTCCCCATACTTTAACATCATGATAGGGGCCATATTGATTTTCAAATACCGGTAGATTTAAGGTTGTTTGTTTCTTTGGTATCAAAAGTTGCAAGGTGACCTTTGATGTTCATTCGTGATTTGGAAGAGAATAGTTTAAAGCATTATTGAGGAAAGTTTAAGCAAACATTTTCACTAATGAGCCACATACTACCATAATAGCTTATAACTTGTAATTCATATTCAGGTTGTACAAGACGCCAAAGCATGGTTCTCAGAAGCTCTTGAGAAATTTGAAGAAGACATAGACAAAGTGATATACCTTAGAGCCATGTCCAACTCCAGATTCCCTGATACGGTACCAATGATTGCTAAGTATGCACAACACGGAGCCTCCAGCAAGGTCCAAGTCGCTGCCCTAGAAACGTTGAAAGTCTTTGATTCAAGTCATTTCACTGCTGAGGTAAATATAACAGTGTTTGGATCTTAAACAGCCAACTATGCATACAAAATGTAATAGCTAGCGACTTTCTTCACTAACAGGTTCTCAATTGTCTACCACATATTTTCTGTTGTTGTCAACTTTCAGTCAGACATGCCATGCACTTCACTCACCAACTCTCCCTCAACATTCCTCTCAAATCTTTGGTATTTCTTATGAAATATAGCTAATCTATATTTCATTCTAGTGAATTAGAAATTGGTAAAATCATTTCTTATGATATCAACCGTAAACATGGACAGATGTCAAAGTGCAAGGAGTCGTGTATAATACAATAATATTCTAAATGTCTTAACCCTTTGAGTGCTGAAGTCAATTTTTGTTGCCCTGATAAAAAAAAACATTGCAGAAAATTTCAGTTGCCAACAATATTTTTTTCAGATATTTCCTAAAATTTTAATCAAAGACTCATGCCAATGAAAAGTTACATTCATTTGATATAAAATAATCAAAATAATCATTGAAAAATTCATAAAATTTGGTAAAATGTTGCACAAAAATTTTGGCGGGAAAAATTACAGCACTCAAAGGGTTAAAATAGTTATAATTATATATTTTCCCTGGCTTTGACAAATGCTAGAAATGTAGAGTGAGTTTACTATTACTTGTAGCAAGACATTTTCCAATTTTAAGACTAATTTCATCGACAGATTCGACAAGCACTGAACGCCATTTATCATCAAAACAAACATAATTACGAAACAGCTGCCCGCGGCAATGCTGCCAACTTGATCCTTACAAAGAACCCAACACAGCAGGAGATGGCTAACTTGTTACTGTCCCTGAGTGACACGGAAAATTTGGAAATGACAGCATTCCTGCAGAGGAAAATCAGAGATGTGCTTCATATGAATGGAGAGATGAGGTTTGTATTTTAAAATATTATCAGGAAAAAATGAAAACTGTCAACAATAAATTTTCGTATGCATAAAGCACAATAGATCTCATCTTTATCATAGAAGTTATCTTTGATATACGGAACGTATTGTCTGGGATACTGTTGAATTGTAATGTGGCTCAGTTTTAGCCCAACATTTTCAGCATTACAAAAAGTTCAATTGCATACCGTTTTTACTGTGAAGCAAATTAGCCATCTCGTGCAACCTTGCATGACAAACGTTTGATTTTACCAAGGCATCGAAGAAATTACTGAGCGCCAAAACTCTGGTTGGATATTAGAACATGGAAACAGAGTCTTTCAAGAAAGAAAATATGGCTGATAGCACTAGAAATCACCACTAAATCCACAGATATTTGTTCATTGTTATGCTGGTAGCAGCCTTTGAACATGTCTGTGTCATAACAACATAGTTCATAGTATTTTCATAAAGTCTATTTACAAAGAGCTACTTACCTGATAGATTCATATGAAAGAGTACCTTTCATGCTTCTTTCATCCACTGCAAACTGTGAACAATCTTATTATATTTGTACAATCACAACTACATGTATTGATATTTGGAATGTGTGATGTTATGCGATTATGAGGTTTCTTCTATTATTGAAATTTGAATCATAAAGGTAAACAAAAATAAATTTTACACTTCAGAAAAAGTCTCCAAAAAGATGTGTTGAGTGATCCAAGGGTTTATAACTATGACATGCTGGCCAAGAGCGGAATGTCTGTGAGCTACAGTAGTATTATGGCTGGTAAGTGAAAGAGGGTCTGAAAGACTCACACAGACTATTAGACTGAAGGATCTGTCAATCGATGGTGCTCTCTATGCTCGTAAGATGGGGAGCATAGACAGCGCCCTCTAGCGACGAATCTTTCAGTCTAACAGACCATATAACAATGATATACTGGCCAGGAGTTGTAGATCCGTAAACTATAGTAGCGTAATGGCTGGTCTGTGAAATACAGTGTAACAAAGAAATCAACTTACAAGGCAATAGGGCAGTTTTGCAATTTACGTCATTGTTCTCTCATTGATATGCAAAAAGAAGTATTTTGTCCACATGTTTTATACTACACTTTTGAAAATTACACATGCAAGAATGACAAACCACTGCTAGTGTAACAATGAATACTAAAAGACATATTAATGGCTCAGAATCCATACTGCCAACAACACCAGGCATGGAACACTAACAAAATTTGCCTGCATTTAAAGCAGAAGTGTGTAATATCTTGTGTGTGTAAAAATTCAGTAACTCTGAACAGTGCTGTACTCTATCAGCAAGTAACAATATATGAATTAGTTAGCAGCAGTCAGTGAATATACAATTCAGCCATGTCCACACGAACTTGTAGAATATGAAGCCAACTTTTTAAGTCTATTTTTTTCTCCAGATACTGCAGATGCACTGGCAACATATTCATTGGATATGTTAATGAGCAAGACTGGTATCTTACGGCAGAGTTACACGGATGTTATGATGACTGCTGGAAATGAAACTGCAACAATTGTCTCAGTATGTTTATAATTCTTTACATAGTAGCACATTCAATGTCAACACTATAGAGATTTAAGCCAAGAGGAAGTCCAGTATCATAATCCCTCTTTCAAAGTCTATGGTATTGTCAGAATCCTCCCTTTAAATTTTAACCTGAGGCACTCAACTTTGAAAGTAGAGATGCATTTACAATGTCATTTCCAAAATTACCATTTCACTAACAATGTTTTATTTCTTTGAAGTAATAGTTGTTGTTTTATCAATAATCATTTCATCATAATAGTTAGCCCAAACCTATTATTATCAATGTTGGATGCGGACCTGTTTACAAGGAATATGGGGTGGCCGGGATAGTGAAAACTTACTTTGTTTGATTAGTCCGACTCTTCCAATCAGTTCACATCATAATGGTTACTTGATATATAAATGCTGTATCAATTATTACAAATGGAAAATTAACAATAAGACTACATGTGATGAAGTAAACATGAAGAGTTCCTGTACTCATTATGATTTAGCGAACAAAACAAAACTTCTTGTACTAAACCTTACAGGTTGGTCTCTTTGCAACCGGCTTGGATGGTTTCCTTGGAGAGGCTGATGAAGCTGACGACAATGAAGTGGCTTCCGGAATCGGAATTTCCATCATGGATGTGCGGATGAGACCTTTCTACTTCTTCAGTGGATACAGCGAGATGATGAGTATGATGTGGAGTGCGTCTGCCGACAACATCATCACTGCCATGGCAGGGAATGTACTGCTCCATGATAAATCTCAGGTGTGTAACAGTTTGTGTGTTCATAGAGGGTGATGCAAAATGAGACAGGCATGGTTTTTTGTGTAGTTTGGGAACTTTGTGGAAGACTTTGAGTAGTTTTGTAATGATAGTTCTTTACATTACCCCTGTTCCAAATATGGCTGTGATAATATATAAAGAGCAACACTTGAATTATTTTAAGAGAAGCTTCCTGATCCTCACTTAGTTTTCCCCTCCCCTTGACAGAACCTCTGGAAAGGGGAGCTGCAGTACATATCCTATCTTAGCTGTATAGTGTAGTGCTATCCCTTTGTCGATGCATACGTTTCATACAATTTAACGTAGTGTTTCACAGCACAGCAAGCTTATGTAACCTCAGACCTGCCAGGTTTTAATGTGGAATGCCTAGCTGGCTCTGAGGGCCTCACTGAGCTAGACCAGTGAGGGCGCACATCAGTGCAACTGTAAGACAAGAGCAGGAGTGTTGTATTGAGCATGTGTGTTACAAAGTCCATACATGTGTGTTAGTGTGTAGTTCATGCAGTGCACAGTATTTTGATGTAATCCAATATGGAAAAGTAATGATAAAATTGAACACAAATACTACAGGGATACAAGTGCAATTATTAAAAATGCCTTTTAATAAAATATGAAAACACACTTAAAAACCTGTCAGTGCACATTGATTTACAGGAATCATGATGTGAAAGTGAAGGTGACATAATGTTGAATTAATTTGTACATAAATATGACCTTTATAGAAATTTTTGCTGAACAGGTTTAAAAGCTAGAAATGGAATAAGCCAGACTTGTTGATGGACTTTATTTTATCAGTGGATCAGTGTCAATGGATTTATGAATGATTAAGTCACAGTCTGTAAGAAAAAACATTGATCATGTACATGTATACAGCACCATAGGATTACAATAGTTACATTAGTGACAACTTTACCTTAGCATATGATTAGATGAAAATGAACCTTTGCAATGTCCCAGAGAGCATAGTATTTAGTACATTGAAGGGCCAAGTTTGTTATCAGCTTTTATCTCTTAGTAAATTGACAAACAGTGCATAACTTTAAAAGGAAAACAAAGGACAAAAATCACATAAACAGTCAATGTCAGCAACCAGTAATATTAGAACTAGAAACCATGGACGTCGGCTTTAATGGTGATATAACCTTACTGTTTTGTCCTGTCCCTTTGTCAGAGATTACTTCTTCAGAGTGGCATTAACATTGACAGTCAGCTGAGGGGTGGTCTGTCACTGGACTTGTCTGGCTCTGTGGAAATCAGTTTATGGGACAGAACATCCATTTCACTTGTATCCAATGGGTGAGTATGCTGGATTTCAGAGCTGTGTTCTCTTCATTTTTTATGATACCTTTTTATCTTACATCAATTTCCTTGTAAAAAGCATTTAAAATACACAACAACAAAAGAACATTTTTCTACATTTTACACTTTCAGTGTTTCATCAGTGTGGCAAAGTTACCATTTTTTCCTCAACTGACATCTACTATTGCATTTTGAATCCTTTGGTCAGTGTATTTTAGCGTGATGATAAGTCATCAAGGTCAACTTATCTACAGCAGTATTTTTCATTCTATATTGTAGGCATTATAGTTGCACTGGGCCATCTTTGTATTATCATTTGTTTGTTTTCTCTTTCCTCCAATCATACTGCTTCGAATAATTTTAGGTCAAATATAACATTTATGACCAGCTATTGAACTCACACTGCCATTGACACTTTTGTTCTTCATTCAGAGGCGCCCTGGCTGTCAGAGGTACCACCATAGTTGATGCAGGTTTTGTCAGTTGTTCTTTGGAGTACACAGCTGATGCAGAGGCCACCATGCAGTTCACGACGTCTGTAGACTTCTATGATGAACCAGTCAAAGTTTGTCTACAGATGAGCCAGCCTGCATTTAATCTCAGGTAAGGTACAGTTCACAACATTCAGAGGTTTATGGCAAATGTATCATCATTTTTGGAATGAAATGGTGATTTAAAGAGAGATGTTTTGACAGAAAAGTTGCCAGGCACAGAATACTAAAATACTAGTGAAGATCAGTGACACGAACTAAAAAGGGTTTTCCTAGGGGCTCTAGTTATGCACTCTATCCTTACACTCTTCAACCCGCATTTCTAGTGAACAGATCCACTAATAACAATGGGTTTGGGGCAAACCATTGTGCTGTAAGGATTAACCCTGATCTGAAATACTTCCCAGGTTTCTTGTTGTCAAGGCAGAAAGCTGTCTGTCTAAACCTCATTGTTGACAAGAGAATTACAATGCTTGTATTTATATGTCATATCTGAATTTCTGTGTAGCCTTTTTGTCTCACCTGATAAAGTTGGACCATTACCACAGAAAAACATGGAAAGAATGATAGACGCTATACTAAATCATAAATCTGTTAATCTTGATTTTGACAACAGTCTTCTCTCAAAAAGCAGCCACATATGAATAACAGTCAAATTCCAAGAAATGAGATTCTTAGCTGGATGTTCAGCATGTATTTAGCTGGAAAAATATCACATCTGTATCCCATTTATTGAAAAAAAGTTCAGCCACAGTACTGATCAACTTGATTGAGAGTGTTTGTGTCATTATCTAGTCTGGGTCTGTGAACAACTTGATAGAATCTTTGCGTAAAAATGATCCAGTGACTTTTTTTGGTTTCAGCACCGCACCGTTTGTGTAAGAAGAGTAACCTCAAACAGGGCAATCAAAATGTTATAATTATAGAGAAATTCATAAATGTGTCATCAATACAGATATAGTGTCATCTAGTTACCATGTGTTGTAATGTGAATTAACAGTCTTGTTAACTGAACACTGGCTTTTATCAATTAATTTTATCTTTCTCTCAAGTGGTATTTATTTCTATGGTTTGTCTATGGAGCCTGGTAAAAAGAGGATTAATGCTCTCTCCAAATATTTCCTTTCTTTGAAGACATGATGTCAAAAAACTTTTATCAAATATTTCTCTCACAGTCTCTCCAAATATTTCTCTCTTTTTTGCAGACATGACATTAAAAAACAAGAAACATCGCCATCAGCAGAGAAGCCATTCGAAGTTGAAGTTACAAGAAATGATTTTGTGCCCGAAAAAACTTATCTTTTACATCCAGAAAATTCAGTCATGTGTGATCTAATGTTTGGTGAAGAGGAGTAGAATTTTCTATTTTTTTTACTTTTGTCATTTCTATCAAGATTTTTGCACTGAAAGATTATGATGAACAAAATCAAGTACTTTCCAGTGTTTTTGCTGTGATTTCTGAGTGTAGGTTAAGTTTTCAGGGAACCTCATGACGTGCCGGTTGCCTCCTTATGTGATTGCATTGATATCACCAGGGAACACGATCATAAAATGAATGTGGAACTCTTGTAACATTTCCTGACTCTTCAACCACGGCCAAAACTCTGCTTTGAAAATTTAATTAATTTAGGTATAAAGACTACAACAAAGCTGTTTTTTCTAAAATGTGAAACAGAGTAGATGTAAAGGATAAAAAATAAATGTACAAGGAAAAAAAATTGTTCTAGACAGTTTAGTACTCTTTATGACTGACACTTTTTGTGTGTTTAATGCATTTAAAAAGTGTACAAGCCGAAAAGATTTTCGGATATTGTATAATGAGGAATTAAAAATAAAAAACTGGCTTTGAAATATTTTCAATATTTCCTCATATTAGGTAAAACTTAAACATGTGTTGGTGTTATGCCTGACATTGCTTGATCCTGATTAAATCAACAATTTACATCTGTTCTATCTTCAGGTATTTCATTAAAGAAAGCCATCAATTATGTCACCTACAATTTTCCATTTTGTATGTGTGTCTTTTGCATAGCACAATTTTCACTTTTTACGTTTCCATTGAAATCAACAAATGTGTGAAAAATTGCTACTTTGTGTATTTGGTAAGGTTGTTTAGTTCTGTTACAGGCAGTCTTTGAACAGTTTTAGAATACATGTACGGATCCTTTTTTGTTTGTGTGCAATCTGAAAACTTCGAGGGAAGGTTTATAACGCCAGTAACCTTTTAACTTTAAAATAGAAAAAAACAATATAGGGAATAATTCAAAAGAGATGATGAAATAATCTTTGAAATAGGAAATCATGCTTATGATACTGTTTGGTGCAGTGTGAATGTTTTTAATAAATGATACCTCGGAATGTGTTGAGGATAGTTACGATGTGAATCTGTGAATCAAAATATTTCCCATTCAGTATTGTACATTCATTTTCCTACAGCATTCTAGACCTTGAATTTGGTAGGGTATATGCTGTGGCATTCTGTCATTTGCTGTTCTGCAGACACTAAAAAACACCAGAACCCAGAAAGACATATTGAGAACCGATGTCAACAACGTATGCGCAAAATGAAAATGATTTGTCTCGCCAAAGACAGGGGAACAGCACGCAAAATATTCCGTTATCATTTACAGGTGATGACAAAAGTGGATAAATGATTTGCCTGTCAAAAGATGGCAACCTAATGAATGAAACTGTTAACTTATATCAGTACTTGTTGAGATAAAGTAGGACTCTAGGATGTTCCAACAGTAGTTGTAGTAAGGTTTTCTGTCAGTCTATAAACTTCCATACCAATGACAAAGACTGCGATGGCAATTCTGCTACAGTGAACTATTCAACCGATCCAATGATGCATTACAGAGAAGAAATCTGAGTGATAGATGAATGGTAATGTTTTACAAGGAACATAATTGATATACTGATTATTATATGAAGCACAGAACAATGCAAAAGCTGAGAGCTGATTTTTTTTAATATTCAACAATTTTTTTGGAGTGATGTTCACACATTCAACATTTCCACAATTTTGATAATTGGTAATAAAAGGAATTCATTGTTTTCTTGTTTCTTGTTTGTCATAACTTTTGTCAGTTTTACTTCAAATTTTACATTTTGGTAGTGTTGGTAGTTCTTTGAGCATTTACACACGTCACTGGTTTCTGTGTGATTACTTTGGTAGATCAGGGGAACCCCACAACCAGACAACTTTGGTCAGGGATGGCCAACCAGTCAATATTCAGAAATTCAAATCACAGGTAATTGTGCACATGCATATGCTGTTCTGAGGTGTCTTGAACAAAATTTAAAGTGTGTAGGCATCCCCGGGGGTAGGATGGGAGTGAAAGGATCTCCCAATACATACAGGGCTTGCTACCCCAAGTTGACAACGCCTACCCATGTATATTCCAAACATACGACCCATTGTTAGTGATTCGCCAAAAAATTTGGAGAATTTTCACCATTTATTCTATAGCATGCGAAGGTGTTCCTAAAGATGGGACATTTGCTTTGCTATCGACCCTGCTTTGTTTTTTTCGGATAAATAACCATCCACTTTTAGGGATTTTTTTCGTCGAAAAGTCACCCTTTCCGACGGCACATAAGCCTACCCGTGCATCTTTCTGTGGGAGTATCCAGGGGTTCGCATATGGCCACTGGGTACGATTTGAACAATTTCCCCTCCCGCCAATTAGTGTACCGCGCTGTTCCCAATCCTCACCAAAATTCCGGCTTTTCCTTTCACGTCTCATAGCACTACCAACATCCACTTTTCTAAGCGGTCAAAAAAGTTAGTAGCATTTGCCTTCCCTGTCCAGGGGTTTCTCGTTTCAGTGACAGTGGCTTCAAATGACTGAAGTCCTCACTGTGGTTTCTTTGATGTAATGACAATACGTTTCGCATCCCTGTCGGTAAACTCCCGAAAACAAACGAATTTCAATCCCTAACAACCATTTGGCCTTTTACAAGTTGCCCATGCAGCAAAAGATACAATTTCCCGCCCCTGGTATGGAAAGAGTACCCCTCTCTCAAATCCGCCCACCAGGAAAAGGCTTTTTAAAGTTTTGCATGAGCAGAGCAGCTTTGCTGTATATGATGCCCAGATAAGATCTTACCCAGATCACAGGTACTGGCAGCGTTGCTTGGATAGTCGCTTGAAGGCCCGGGGTAGTAGAGTGAGGCTGAAGGCTGAACTTCCTAGTAGTATAAAGAACGGAAGGTTTGACACAACAAATGGGTGAGAAGTCCAAAACCAACAAAATAAAACACCCACCCTCAAAAAAATAAATAAAATCGGCCGGTCGAAAATATCTCTCCGAAAGTTCCAATCTTTACTCTGGTAACTGCATGTTACTGATATATGCCAATTAAATCTAGGCGAAAAGTTACTGGCAGGCAACGATGCCAGTCCGCCATTTGGAAATGTACTTTCACTCTCTACCCTTTGTACTTGAACGATTGACCCCTGATCCTAATGGCGGACTACTATTTTCACCGAGTACGGGCGATCGACAATAGTATTTTTATCTCATAGAGTTAACAAAGGGATGGTGGTCATTTTGAATTTCAAATATCGGGAAATGTTTAAGGCAATTTGTTTCTCTAGTTCCACACTTTCACACGGTGACCCCCGGCTTTTATTCTGATTTGGTAAGCGAATAATAGTTGAAAGTTTCAGTGAGGAGAAAATCAGCAAGAGTTTAAGTCTTTCACTTTCGATACACATACTAGCTTAATGCCTGAGGCTCCACTATCACTTGCAAGCGTAACTTCAGCACTCGCTGCTCTATCGTTACTGTCCCTCACAGGCGCCAGTGGGTTGGGTAGCCTGCGAAATCGATCGATTTTCTACTCGACCTATCGATCCCGTACTCGATATGCTCACCACATAGGTTGCAGCGGTCTAAAAAAACCGATCTTGCAGACTACCCAGCCCACTGGCGCCTGTGCTGTCCCTTCAGAATCGGGAAACCTTCTTACAGCAGGGAGCTCAATATTCTGGTGGTGTCTTAATCAAAGGAGTAAATAATAAATAAATAAATAAATAAATAAATAAATAGTGATAATGACAATGTGTTGTTGTTTGTCAAAAAAGAAAAAAACGGTTATCATTTAGGGATGCCTATCGCCAGAGGTTCATTGACAAAATATATCATTTTGTTTATTCATTCATCTCGAACGACAAAGGTAAGATTCTACGCTGACTGTAGGCTAATATTTTCTCATTGTCAGTCCACAGTTACCTGTTTTCTAAAATTCCGCCCTGCGCCTACGCGCCCCATACACGTGTATACATATGCCTGAGATCTTCTCAGGCATATGTACACACGTCTATGGGGCGCGTAGGCGCATAGCTGCAGTACAATAGCTTGAGGTTTAATTTTGCCTGGGTATTTAGGTCAGACGGTTTTGCCGTCCGACCCATGGACAGTTGAAAAAGTTTCTCGACTGTCCATGTCCGACCAAAACACCCAGGCAAAACCTCGAGCTACACTATTGCAGCTAGTAGACGCAGAGCGGAATTTTAGAACAGGTGACTGTGGTCTGTCTCTGTCAGAATACCATCTTTCTGATGGTCACATAGCTGCAGTACAGTAGCTCGAGGTTTTGCCTGGGTATTTGGGTCGTTTGCCGTCCGACCCAAATACCCACTGTACCCAGGCAAAACCTCGAGCTACTGTACTGCAGCTAATGGTCACACTGTGACCCTGCCTATAGTCAATCACAGTGATTGCGTATACGCCAGGTAACCCCCGCGTGACACAAAATAAATGTGTCATAGGGGCTGTCAGGCGTTATCAGATGACATGGCCACCAAATCGAATTGCCAGCCTGTCGAAACTTAAGAGTGTATTTAAATCTTCCTACATACTATAGACATCCAGTTATTAAAACCTGTGACATGACGTTGTGTAACATTCCTGTCCGTCTTTCCAGTGGGCGATAATAAAGGCCTACCTCATCACGTGCTCAACACAGCTCTTTAACATATCCAATACATATCCAATACCATCAACTTCCTCATTCGTCGTGCACCCACTTGTACAGACCTTGTAGGCCTAGTTTGAAGACAGCACTTGCATCTACTTTCAAGGTCGCGGACTTGCTGTGGACCTGGCCTTGAATCAGGTAGGTAAAGCACAATTCCCGGCAGGTGTGTCTTGGTTTATAAATTCTGTCCAGTAACCGTGATTGTTGTCAGTGTAGTCTGCAAGATGTCTGACGTAGGTGTACATACGGTTCGTGGTGTACTGCAAGAGGAAGTAAAAATATAAGTGCGTCACTGTGGTTCAATTCCGGCGATAAATTTTGGCATTTCCACTTCAATAATTCACGTATGTCGACATCGTCTGTCAGAAGATAAATGTGTTCATATTCCGAACCTATGTATCTAATACGAAAGCAGTTGGTTTTGTAAAACATTCCCTTGATCCGAACAATGTTCACGGCGTTTTCAGAGACCAATACACTTGGTGTCATGCATTGGAAATTTCTAAACAGTCGGTCCATGCAGCAGGAGTTGACAGTATATTTTAAGGAGACGAGTATGTGCAGGGAGAACGGAAATGCTAGTATGTTTGGTTGAATGACGGTTGTTGTGTGGGGAGCGGCGGCCTCTGATCTACCGTCATTTTATCATAGCGTGTGTCTGTCTATATACAGATTATTGTCACCTATACCTTTATTGCCTTTCTGTGCATTTGCCTGAGATTTGGAGTGTGAAAAGACCTCCATTTTCAGTATCAATCTTGGATGATCCAACGTATATTCATGTTTTGTTTTTTTTCCTGAGACAGCTCAGAGACGGAGATACTTTCTCGAATGCTCTATACCGCAAGAATTTTTAAACGCAAACAAGAGCTTGCGCAATGTGCATTATCGGGACCATTCCTTTTAAAGTAATACCTCGGAGCCGCTTTACATGTAAACTTTCTCTCATCTACCTGTAAATTATCTAATTTCGTAATGAAAGATGAACAACTAGGAGTAATCGGTTTAATTTTGGACTACAGCACGGCAAATCAAATAAAAGTTACCGGTCTTTAAAAGTAAAATTCCGCCATTCCTTGAGCGAGATATTCAGTTTTCAGCTTTCACGAAAAAAAGGAGATGGAATTTTACTGTCTCCTCTAAAATTGAGTCCCTACACGAGCTGAATACCAGGGTACAGTACTTTGTTCATGTCGTAAGATTTCGAGTAAAGTTATAATCTAAAGTGCTCGCTATCTTAAGGTAGAACGCGCCTCGGGGACAGATATTCGGACTCTCAAACTTTTACAATTCTTTTCTGATATACCAATTGTAAGGGTTCATTTTAAAGCTCTTGGTATAAGAAAACTTTTTACAAGCTTAGTTTTTTCGAAATTCGAATTTTTTACTGCTCCGAAGAGTTAACAAAGGGATGGCGCCCATTTTGAATTTTAAATCTCCGTAAATCGTGGGTTATTTGTTTCTCTAGTACCAAAATTTGCATCGTGACCCCCGGTTTTCATTCTTGATTTTGAAAGAGAATGGTTGAAAGATTCGTTTAGGAAAGATAGAGCAAAGTTTAACTCTTTCACTTTCGAAGCGCATTCTACCTTAACGTCGGAGAGGACAGTTTGTTCCTTTGTGAACTTTGTTGAACTTTGTTCTGAAAGAGAACATCGTATCCCAATGCGAGGCGGGGATTTTCTGTGACTCAGACTATTTGCATTGACTAAACTGCCAGGCATGCAGCGTTAAACTTGTTTGCACGTGCATTATAACGCCACCTAGTGGCGATTTATTTAAAGTTAGGTAAACTGTCATCGAATTCCCCATTTCTCAAAAAAAAAAAAAAAGAGAATTATTATTTTCTGTGCAAGAGATGAGTGCCCTTAAAAGCCGAATGCGTCTAGGTCGATCGACTTTCGAGGCTGGCGTTGCTAAATTCCGTGATGTAATGTTATCAAGTTCATTGACACAGGAGCTGACGACTATAGATAAGGTACGAAGCTACAAGTTACAGCCTCTTGTAATTGTTGCCTGCAATAATAAAAAGATTTGCTGCGATTGACCAAATCTTTTGTAGAAACAAAAGCTGTCAATATCGACATGTCACCAAAGTGGCTGTAACCATAGCAGAAAACGTTCCTTCAGTGTCTATGCTGTAACCAAGCTTAAGTCAGGGCGTTTTGAAAATTCTAACAAGAATAATATCAAGAACAGTTTAACTAATTCATTTTCTTGCAAAGTTAAATGAATGGAGACTATTAATCATTTCGAAAAGGTAAATTCTGTATATTTTATTTCCCTGATAAACGTTTCATCAATGTTCTATTTACATAAGAGGAATGGTTCAATCGTCTGTGACACTGTTTCATTTTCGCAGCGAGTGTTACAGAGATATAAATTGCGACGTCATCAAGGTCAGAAGTCGTCTTGATTTGCTTGTTCGTGTTGGACAGCAGTTTAAATGACTGTTCTTTACATCCATGTGGTGAAATGCCTCTGACACCACAGAAAAATTATCTGTCGATGGCTTTGTCAACATAACTTGACACATGACGAAATATCACTTAGTGCGTAGCTGTCTCGTCAATTGCATAAATGTATTTCTTCCGATCTTGTTGGTATGACAAGTTGACACAAACAGTGTCACTAGCCGAGTTTTCATTCAGATCAAACTACATAAAGTACGCCAAGCATAGTCGTATGCACGCCATCGGGAAAACAAACGCTCGATATTTTGCCTTCATATAATCAGATAAATTTAAACAGCAAGAACACGGTCGCTTATTGGACACAAAGAAAATTTACAATGCAGAAGTACTTCTAGTTAATAACATGATTATTAAAAAAAAACCAGAGATAGAAGAGGCGATTGCGACATTTTTATGTTAGGGATCCTTCGTTTCTTATTGGGGAGGGTAGGGGAAATCGGAGGGATGAGTTTTACAGAACAGTTAGGGGGTCAAATTTACAATAGACGATTTTAGGGCGAATAATTTTTTACAAGAGATTTGTATGGCTCTATTACATTACCAAAATGGGACCGAAAATTCAAAAAATTTAAAATGGAATATGGTTTATTCTCTAAGATTTGGAACAATCAATATATAAGTGGAATTCTATCAGCAACATTGCTGGGTGTAATGGCAAACAAACAACAAAGTGCACAGATCCCAGCTTGTAGTATAATAGGAATAGTAAATACTGGCTTCTTGTGTCCCTTTGACACTTCTGGCCTAAAAAAGTAAATAGCCTACAGTCAGATACTGTCCCGAGTGAAAAGTTATGTGCAATGGTCGTGTTGTAAATTCCAGCGCCACATCTTGATGACACATCATACATTATAATATTTTTCTAAAATTAATCAGATCTTATGTTGACCCACGGGCGGGGGTCGCATTTTACAAATGTTGAATTGGGGGACAGTCATATTTTATAATGAATTCTCAACATGTAAACTTCTTTCGTTTCATGAATTCCAATCAGGTGCCCCCTCTAAATTAATAGAGGCTCCCTTACCTTCCTCAAAATGATTTTCTTGCGGTTATGGCCAAAAGAATATTACATAATTCATAGGTCGTTAATCAGACATTTCCGAGGGTAAAGGATGACGGTTAGTATTATTTCTGGAATTAAAAAAAAATCTTGAAATTAGGCAGCAGTATTGACATGGCGCCAAATTTCAATAAGCAAATGAAAAATTGAACTGTCCGTTACAATAGTCAATTTCTATGTCAGTTTGATCGTTTGCACCAATCATTCAATGTAAAAAACTAGCATCATGTAGAAAATGTAACGTCATCATTATCTACCCAAGTAACGTTTTTGCCCTTATTCTCAGGTTTATCTGTACTAAAACCATCAAGGTAAAACCATGGACACAACGCGGAAAAACAACAGATTGTCTGTGGTAATCACATTTTGCCTCGGTATCCTTGGTTACTTCCGTGGTTGTCGAGGCGACAGGCGTAGAAGGTGCCTTCCATGTTGGCTGAAATCGCATGGCAGTGAAGAGTTGAGGAAGCTGTTCGAATATGAGACGTGTGCTGACAATTCCGGTGACGTCGATGAAGATGGGAAAGAAAGATGTCTGATTTGTGATGATCTGAACAATGTAACCGGTTCGGACACACGAGGATCAAATCGAGGTAACTGAGTTTTTCTCCCAGATAACATCACCCGACCAACCGCAAGTGTTAGACGGGCTTCTGACTAGTTAAAAAATTACTTTTAGACAAAAATCGTTGCATCTTTTTCTTTAATATTTCGTGCTTCATGTATTCAAACAATGATATGTACATATCAATTATATCGCTTTTAGTTCAATTGAGAGGCATTATTCGACCTTATCCCTTGTTATCGCCAAATGTCAATAACTGCTTGACAGTACATCATACTTTTGATACCTAGTAACGAACGAAAACTCCATTGATTGGAGAATTATTTAATGGCTCTGTAGGAGAAATCGAATTTCTCTATTTTTTGGCACTGGCAGTCTAATCGAATGAGCTCTTTGAATGCTCAGGGTGGCGAGGGACAAGAATTACCATGTCACAGCACCCTGTACATGCATTATATTCGACGTAAATGTGTGCGAGCTGTTCGACGGCGGTGATTGGGTGACAGGCCTACCTGTTAACTTTGTAGCAAATCTTTAATTCTGCGGTCTTTTTTCTCTGTAGATCAAGACTATATCTCGGTTCCTGCGGAAACTGACATGCTTCTGGGCGGAAGTGGCAGAAAGAATGGTAATTTACAATACAGAACGGCGATCCTAGGTAAAGCTCAGTCGTGTTACTTTAAAAGCTTTTCGTCATAATTTAAGCGCTCCCAATACTTATAAGCTATCGTCATTGTACATTTATCTTTCTTTCGGTTGGAAAATACGAATATCAAATTTATTAAGCATTGTATGTAACTTCATTGCTTTACTAGACATTCTTCTGATTTGACTGATATTATAAGGCCAAGAAAAATAAAAAGCCATTTCTCATCCTTGACATATTTCAAAATTGGCGGTGACGCGGGTTTTTTTATCTCTCAATTCGTTTTATTTTTCCATCAACAAGAAAGGGTTCTTCATGAAAATATTTACTGGTATGAATGGAAAAAGGTGACAATCACCAAGTACGGTGGCCGAATAGAGAGTTGCAGTCAATAAGGGGCAGTCAACTAACTTCTTTCAAAAAAAATAACAAAACGTGTTTTTAGGCGCTTAAAGTGTTAATATTGCACTTAAAATAATTTTGGCAAAAATAACTTACGACGCGGAAAATGAAAGCTGTCTGTAAGTGGCTTCCCGCCGCCATAATTCTGAAAAGCTTCCCCTCCCACCAAATATTTTCCCTCTCCCTTCCGTACGACCCAACACTCTAGTGACCCTCTCCTCACCACAAGAACTCCCAACTCCCCTCTCCCCATAACAAAAGTCCCCCACTACCCTCTCATTAACATATGATTTTGTCCTTCCAACAATTAAAAGCGTGCTATATTTCAGACTTCTTTTTACTTTGAACAGAAAAAATTAGTTCACAATAAAATTTAAACTGGCGACTGTTGCCCACTGTAAAATTAAAACAAACATTTCAACTCCAACTGATATAAGAGTTGCATTTTTCCCGCACAGTGACATAAAACAGGTGTCCTTCCCTGCCCACCGAGAGAATAAACTATCCGCCCTCCTGCCAGCCAAACGCTTGTTAACACATTTTTTTACGAACAGCTTCATTGGTTGCCCTTGTCAAATGTCAGTAACCGAGGGTGCCTATTGCAAGATTAACACTACAACTCGTATCTCATGCCGACACTGAACCCCCAGTCAGTTGCATTTGACGACGACTCCTCTTTGGATCCACTTTTCTAAACGTTTGCTTGGTGGAAAGTTGCTGGTATTAGTCTTTCCATAGATTTTGTTTCTTTTCACTTGCGACAGATTAATGTCATCATGTTAGCCGTGACATGGTTGGTTTCATAATGCCGTACTTATCGCCTTCAAACAGTTCATCTGTCGAGAGTGCTGTAAAGTACTTAAATTCATCTGTATATAGTAATGTAGAGTAGTTGATAATTCATCATGGGGAAAAAACTGAAAAATTAAGCAAGAATACTTTACAACTGCAGGATACAAAATGATGACTAAATTCCACTTGCTTAATTGATACTAGCTGTCGTACAAGCAGAATATTATGTAAAACATTTCACAAACTCAGGAACAGAAGAAAAATGCAAAATTATAAAACAAACTATACAAAACAGACTCAAATGAATCGAAATATTAGCAGGTATCAAATTAAATATAGGAAAACGAGCGAGTGGATCTCGTGACTGTTTGATTCAATTTTGAAATATGGTATTTTCCTTTTGTAATTTATAGGTGATAATTATAAAAGTTCGATAAGCATTGTATTAAATGTTATCAAAGACCTGTTCTTGATCAGACAACAGCCGAATTCAAGAAATTGTAGCCAGGCTTTTATGTTTAAACGTACTGTTCTTCAGTATCTGAAACGATATAAAAATTTGGATATGAAAGAGAAAGCATTTCGGAGCAGCACTCCCGCCCCCGGCACCACCCCCACTTATTTGTACAAAATATGCCCTACTGAGCGGCCGGGAGTTCCCGCTGTAGTATAAAAGCTTGAATTTAATCAGGTAAACTGTTCTCCTATAGTTTGTCGTGTAAGCTGCTGATAAGATCTGCTGACCTTTGAAGCTGTTTGCCAATTCCTATAAATAAAAATATGATGTCATCGGATAAAAACAAGCATTGTTCAAACTCGACGTGTTATGTTGACTTAGAGAGAACGGTATTCTACAGAAGAATACTCAACGTGCGCAGTTGTAGCCAACTGAGTGAATGAATAGCGTGGAACTTCTCCTACGAAACCAAAAGTAAACAAAATAATGAAATATTCAGCTTGTTCTGTCAAAAAATAATCTGCTTGATCAAAACTGTTCAATTAAGACAGCTTCTGAAACTCTTCTTCTTTTTCGTTTTCAACAGACCGTTCCAGCGAAGAGCCTACAAGCAAGTGGTGTTCGCGATTGGCAACCGTTCTTTCGTTCCTGTGGCTGCTAATGGTAACGATTTTAATCGTGAATGACTGGCTGTCGCGAATCGTCCACAACTGGGGACGGACAGAATACGTGCTACATATGCTGTCGTACTCCACCTACCTGTTGCCCTTGATCGTGGTGGCGCTGTTGCGGATCATTGCTATTTTCTACGAATCCAGGCCACCGACCGAGCACTGGTGGGCGTACTCTTTAACCAGCGATCACGTACTGACACGTCTGAACATTCTGGGTCGGGGAGAAGCTGTGTATTTTGGATACCTGTGCGTTTTATTCCCAAGCGTCTGTGTTGGCTTCCAAATTGCATATGATACCTACGAGATCGTTATCAAATGTAACACGGCCATCAACAGCAAGCTCTTCGTCGGATTCGTTGGCAGCTTCATCGGCGAGTTCATGTTCGCTTGCTTCTGCTATCTTATTTTTTTACTAAGGCGTTGCGTGAAAGCCAATCTGCAAGCGTGCCTTTTCTTTCTGAAAAAGCACATTGAGAAAGTGGACCTTTGTCGTCAACGCATTTTGGAAGGTTACGCTGACTTCTTGCGTTTACAAAATCTCATTTCTTTCTGGTTGGTGTTTCAATTTTCTCTGGCTATCTTCAAAGTTTCTTGTCAAATCTACTGGAACTACTTCGTTTTCGACAGTAACCGAAACAACATTTCGGCAGTGCTCATCAATGTCATGATATGGCTCGAGATTTTAATGTTTCTGACTTTGCCACCTCTGGCGGTCGGTGGATTTGACATTCTTTCTGTCTGGGACGACTTCAAACTAGACGTGAAGAGGCTATGCAGACAGAGGAACGCGGAGAATTGGTACTTGATTGTTAAAATGATCAAGGAACTCAGAGTATTACAGAGCTCTATGTACATGACGGTTTTCTTTTCTGTGTTGGGGATCTTCTCGGCTCTGCAACTTAGCGACCAGTACGCCGAATATTGGCACGAGGATTCAGTTTGTGCGAACATCACCTCAAGGGGTGGTTTTTGAATCAAAACCTAGAGAATGAAAATAGCTTTTCGGAAAAGTATGCCCGTCATTAGTTCGAAAAACTCAAGGCATAAATGCCAATGACACTATGTTTAAAAACGCTTGCATGAATGTCTTCCGAAATATATTGACCGGCAAAGTCTAATGATGTGTATAAATGCCCCATTACTTTCCACAAGTAGAGACTCTAGAAAGCATACTTGTATCTAATTAGGTTCTGCACGAATAATCTCTCTTTAATGTATGTTTAAACAAAATCGTCAATGAACTACCTTTGTGACTGCGAGCATAGGACAAAAACGTGTACAATAACGAGTGCAACTAGAGCTTGTAATGTGTGAGAGACACGTTTGATTAATGACGGGAAATGTAAATTCCGTCAGTTTTTATAATAAATCATTGAAATTTGACAGACCAACATACATCACACACTATGGTACATTTAAAAAAATAAATTGTGATATTTTTATTTTAGGACGACCAACATGAAGTAGCACACTTTGTACATCAAATAAAGTATATCTCGTATTTTATGTTATATTATATATTTGAGTTATACATACTCCCTTTCCCTCCATACAACATTTATATATATATATATATTTTCGCGTCTCATTTATATATATATATATATATATATATATATATATATATATATATATATATATATATATATCATACATGCTATGTCTGTATTGCCATTCTCCTATTGTTTAGACGGTACTAGTATGAACCCGTATTTTAACTAGTGAAAATACGAATTATATTTTCACTGTAACC
>LD343374.1:234966-251911 GCA_001465055.1 Ptychodera flava
ATATAACAAATTTCGACGAAACTAGTAATAAACCTAAAATGTAAAAAGATATATAAGCAACAAACCTAAGGGGAACATTGTCAAGTGTTGATTTCAAGCCTGTTATTGCGATTTGAAATATTAGTTTTTATTTTTAACGTGTTTAAAGTATTTGTTACGATGTGAAAACTGTTTTCAAGTTTTCTTTACCTGACGGGATGAGATCTTTAACAACATCAACATCACTACCGATGATGTCATTGTTGTTTTCATCCGTCTTGTCATGTTGACTAGGCGGTTTCTGACCAGAAGATGTCCACAGACCAGACCAAACATCATATCTGAGTAAGACCGATGCTTTGGCTGAGACACTTCTGACGATTTTCATGAAATCTGCAAACGGACTCTGTGATGGCGGAATCCATGTTGCTGTGGACAAAATTTTAAGAATAATATAATAAATTAATTGCCTTTCAAAAGTCAGCTATTGAAGTAATATGAATAGTACAGTATAATTACGTGTGTGTCAGTGTGTGCATTTGTGTAGATAGATCGATAGATCGATAGATAGATAGATAGAGAGATAGATAGAAAAATAGATAGATAGATAGATAGATAGATAGATAGATTGATAGATAGATAGATAGATAGACAAAATAGCATATTCTGCATGATAGTTTTTCCGTCCACCTACTCTTTCCCACGAATAATCCCCTTAATGTCTCCCCGACAGAAAGATTCTCCACTTCCCTTTACCCGTGTTGCCCGAACCCCTCTCCCGCCACGTTGTTCTTGCATCCAAGACATACTACTTTCATCATCGCTGAATACGGCCTTAAACATTCATATAACACGTCTTACAAAGCACAGGCGTTATCCAAACATTAGGCAAGAAGATCAAAATCCTGTCCGTAAATAGGTTACCGTATCTTTGTATAATACATTCCCCTTTATTTTGTTTTTGTTTTTTTTTCGGGGGGGGGGAGGGTGGAATATCTATGAAAATATCGGCCACGTACGGAGTAAAATGCGTTGCCCCCTCGGGAGGAGAATGAAGTACCTGATCGCCTGCAAAGAAGCCGCTTTCGAAAATCATCTTTCTATGGACAACTTTATTAGTCACCGGTAGGTTAGTGACATCCCTTCAGTTTGTTTATTCATCACTCTGGTAAGAGGGCTTGTTTCTGAATTGTCAGAACTGGTTTACATAATATGGTTTAGTAGGTGGAGGGACTGTACTGTTAGAAGTCACAAGCGTCGCATTTTTACAAAAGCGGATAAAACATCAACGCAAAAACTTACCTTCTCTTGACTTTATCACTTTAGAGACAACCAAGTCACGCCTATTGTAACGTGATTTAAAATATGGCATCATCTTAAAGTACTTGCGTATTTTAGCAATAAAATGCTCAGAACTGACACAACGAACTTCTCATGAAGTAAACTTTTGCGGTTTCTAACAAATATTCTTAAAAAACATTCTTTTATCTCTTGGATACAAACCAGAAACGCGCGCACATGGAGAGAACTTTTACGCGCACCGTGCGCTGTAACACTTCAGCGCGTATTGGCAGTCGTACACAGGTCGCATCCGCGTCATGTATAAGCGTGATCATGTTTTTGTTGTTGTGTCTTTTAAAACTAAGCAACTCCAAATATTGCTGTAAATTAGCTGTATGTTGCATTTTGCACGACCACTAACCTAATTATTCAATGTTTCAATCGGGTGGTGCTGGAATATTGATGAGGTTGGCCGATTTCCCTCCTCAGAAATAAATGGCAATTGGGACCCAGCATGTCCTTTGCCATTTTCCCCAGAAAGATTTTTAAGGGAACAAAAAGACATTACGTTCAATGCTTTGCGGAAAGGAAAAATTGTTGACAGGATACCGTGCGAATGAAAGGAAGGAATGGCCTGTATTAACTTGCCTGTGAGAAAATTACACACGGAATGAATTGAATCTTTTTAAAAGCCCATGCACCCCATGGCCATTTCTCTGACTCACATATTCAGAGAAGGGCAACTCAAGGCCTGTTTCTCTTTGCTTTTACTTATTTTTTATCCTCAAGTGAATAACCAATTCAACAAAATACGCCTTCTTTGACATTTTGGAAGTCAACCGGCAACGGTTCCGATGGAACACTGTTCGCTCACCTGTTGGTCATGTTAGTTTCCTCCAAGTCGCCGCTGCCGTTGATTATCCATTTTCATGTGTAAATGGAGTTGCAGCAGTCAGGGAAATGTAAAAAGCCACTAGAGGCGGCCATATATATATTCGATCACTTTGCATGATGTATAAAAAAGTCCCCGAGTCGGAGAGTCGTTAACCAAATCGTAAGTCATCTCGAGACACAGTTCTACGCAGGGAAGTCCTCTTTCGAACACTATTTTCGCACACATCGTTCGAATCGCCATTGAACCGTGTTCCACGCAACAATGTAAGCTCGTTCTTCTATACGCAGCGACCTCATGGTAAAACACATGAATTGCGCCGTGAAACTCGTCCATGCACAATATTTGTAGTACTTTTAACCATTCTCATGGCTCATTTTCGAGTTTTGGAACATTTTAAAGATTCCCGTCACACTTTAAGTTTTAGGAAAGTACTCGGCGTTATCTCAGAAAATGAGTTTTTTCATCTAAAGTTGGCAGACGACCTTGTGTTGTCATCGATTTCTCCGAGTGATGTTATTTAGTCTTGCAAACCGATTTGGTTTTGATGTGAAATTTGTCTCGTTATCGCCATTTCAATTGACAATTCGCTGTAACTCTTTCAATTTGTTCTATAACAAATAGATTTACGTGTTCTTCTTTCTAATGTATGTTGAAACACAATGGAAGTCCAAGCATGTGCAATCACACCTATTTTGCGTAAAGTAAGCAAAATCAGTGTCGATGAATGAATTCTAGTCTGGATTAAAATAACAGCATTTGTCAGCAATATCAAGGGGCATTACACATACAGGCTGTATTGACAAGTTTGACAGATTTATTACATCATCATTTAGTAGGGAGAGGGACAAGAAAGAATATTTTGCAGGCGAAACCATAATTTTGAAAAAACAAAACACAGTTTCATCGAAGAATTGTGGAATTGTATACCGCTTTTGATGATAGGGATTCTGCTGGGCCTAGGAAAAGATTGAGAAAGTGGCAGTGCAAATTGGGTTTTAGATAAACGGGCTTGAGAAGTCCCCTGCTCAACATGACCTTCCAGTGGTATTAAAGTCACTCCAAATAGCCATTATTGGCTGTTATGTAAGTTTAAAAGTAAAGACATATCAGATTTTGAATTATGATTTTGGTGAGGGACAAGAAAGAAGAATAAGTAAATGTAGTTGATATAATCAATAAATAAAATACTTGTTCGGGGCTTGTTCATATTATTATCTAAGATAGTCAAAAGCCTGCATCGGTATATATGTTATTCATATGTAGCGTATGTGTAAACGTTCACACATATGAGCAAATGTCGTAGCGGTGTCTGTTTATCTGTGTGTCTGTCTGTTGGCGCGATATCTCAAGAACAGTTTATCGGATCAGAATCAGATTTGGTACATAGATTCTGTAGGAGAATGGCAAGAAGTGAATAGTTTAGGTGGTTGTGGCTTGCATTTTGCGTGCAAGATTAATTGCATAATTAATTATTTTAGAAAATACGCACATTCAAAAAGGCTGCACAAAATTGGATGCGATTTGCTACAAATGTTTTTATTACACAAGGATTTATTCGTCACGAAAGACATAAATGTGCAATATGAAAGTTAATGACTAATTTGCATATTTGATGAACTTTCCTCATTAGGGATATATATCTGATTGACTCAATCAAAATATACGGAACTGGGTATGTATATTGAAGATACTATGATTTAAAGAATTGAAGAAAGTATAATGACCAAAAGTCGGTTTAGATTTTCAGAACATCTAAATACTTATTTGCATATTCAGCGAATTTTTCGAATTAGAGATATATATCTGGATCGGCTTGATCAAAATTGACAAAACGTGCGATGTACATTGAAGATACTACGATGTAACATTATTGAAGTCATTAAGCATTTTGATTTTAGCTGATTACAAATTTGTGTATTTAACGAACTTTCCTAATTAGGGATGTATATCTGAATTGATTTGACCAAAACTGGCGAAACCTGATTATGTGTATTGTAGATACTAATGATATCGTTATTCAAAAATCAGTTTCGATTTTGAAAAACATCATATTACTAATTTGCATATTTTAACAAACTTTTCTAATGAGGGATATATCTTGATTGACTTCATCAAAGTCGACGAAACATGCTATCTACACAGAAGAAATATGACAAAATATAAATGAAAGTTAATTAGCATTTTTACATAAGCAGGTTACTAATTTGCATATTAACTAACTTTCCAAATTAGGGATATAAGACTGGAGGGACTATGAAAAAGTTCATGAAACTTGCTTTGTATATTGATGAGATAATTATGTTGTGTTAATGAAAGATATCTTGCATTTTCATGTCAGCTACTTTATAATTTGTATATCTAATGAGCTTTCACAGTTAGGCATATATAGCTTGAAGGACTTGACCAAAGACAATTACACTTGCTATATAAAGTGGTAATACAATGACAGCAGTCAAAGAAATTTAATATTTTATCTCAGCTAATTATATATTTATATACTTAATGGCCTTTGGAATTAATCTGTGTTGAATATTGTTCATGATGTTGATCATAACACATTCAATTACTTGCAAACATGTGGCAAAAGTTTGAATTTACAGGCACCAGCAATATATACTGAAACACATGAGCATTTCTGTTCATATCGATGAGAAGATAACGATTTCGCTTGTCTTGACTTTGAAGTACACCTCTGTATCTCGTGTCAGATTGTTCTTTCGTTTATCGCTGCTGCATTTTGAAAATTCAATATTTTGAATTGTGTCACACACACATTCTATCGGGAATTTGACACCTCTACCACAGATATACTGTTAAGTTAGTACACAGTCCCTCACACATTAATATGAAATTTTCAACCATTCTCTTTGAAAAAAAGGGATTATAGAGTAAACGTTTGTACTGTGACTATGAAAACAAATTAACTATCGTAAATTAACCGATGTTTGCTATTGTCTTGACGAGTAACTGTATTTTGGAAACATAAATTTTCGATTTTCGCAAAAAAACCCAAAAAGGTGAAAAGTTTACATACTTAAAGAGCTTCAAAACTTAGCCCATAAAGCGGCAGGTTAAAAATATTATAACGTTAGGGGAAGGCTGCATTAACGTGCATGGTACCTGAAACCCGAGTCCTTGCCTGAGCAATTTGGGTGACAAACAGAAGACTTTTAATCCCCAAGGTGTGAAAGTTCCATTGTTATGTTTATCTAATCCAGCTGGTGCCATTGCAGTGCCATTATAGGAATGGCAGGTCTGTGAAATTGATCCTCTAGGGAAGTCGGGTATTCCTAAGTTACTGGAGGTTTCCCGTAATGAAAATTTAAAGTCCGTTCATCTATCCCTGAGGCACGTTCTATTTTAAATAATCCCGACTAAGACCCTTTTCAAGACGGCGGTGACATTTACAGGTATTCTTTCCCATATTCATGTAAATGAATCTTCTGAGATAATGAAAAGTAACGTAATAGAAGTTTGATTTGTGGCTAATTAAATTAAACAAGATACATAAATTTTTGTGAAAAGCCTTTGGCATTTTGAAAGCAATCAAAAGCGTAAGCACAGTGTATTTCAAACCTCGAAGACTATCAGTAATGTAATTTATTATATGTTATTAATAAATATATCTGGCATGAATTCTGTAGGCTGATCCACATGTGGGTAGAAAAGGATAGACGATACAAATACTCGAGTTCCGGGTTCGAACCTACTTTGAGATACAGCAAATGAAAACAGGAACCCGACCCTTTAACTTTATCAACACACACGCACAAGAGAACCGTCTTATCACGAACCTCGCTCAGATTACTTAAAACGCGCATGTTTTTTAAAAACGAAAGATTCTGTATGAGATTGAAGTAATACCATTTCTCCCATTCTATTAATTTAAAACTTCTCTATGATTTGCTTTCCAAAGGTGCAGGGGCTTACCGACCATCGACAGAAAAAAGTTATCGGCAAAAAATGTAATTTACAAGACACCACTTAGAGCAATTTCCTTGAAATCTGTTTGAAAGGAATCCATCTCTGCTGTATCAATATGAGTTTGCTGTACACTTCCGGTCTTTTACTGGTTCATTGGTGGAATTTTGAAGAAAAATGAGCTTACATCAAGACGTGAAAATCAACAAAATGTACATAAGCTACTCTATTTTTAGAATATTTCGAAACATATCATAAAAAAAGCTCGCAATAGTTTGGTAAGAGGATTATAGAAACCAGTGAAAAAATATTGTAACGATTTTTCAAGATTATTCCATTTTTCAAGATTGTTGTGACAGGCTGAAAAGATTGTCAATATTTTAATTCATTTTAATTGTTCATCCCAATTTTGATTGAAGGGCTAGTAGCTTCGTTGCTTTGAATGATCCAATATTTTTGTTTTCAATCCAACTAAAGTTTCATGTTCTTCACCCGGGAGCGTACTGAGATATACAACTTGCATCTTATCAACTGAGCGTGTTCATATGTAGACTGCATCCTTATTGTTTACAAGTGATTTCTGGTCCGGACAAGGAATCAAATGTAAACGATACACAGTGCGTTGTTATAGGCTGTAGTGAGTGTTTCAACCTGCTTCGAAAAGAGGGACAAGAAACTTTAGTTGATATTTATAACAAAAATAAGTAAAAAGCAATAAAATTTACAAAAACTTTACCTTCAATGCTGAAACAGATGGATTAAAATTCTGTATTGTCTTTTTGTCAGTTTGAAGTGAAACAATGCGTTAGTCCCGTCCGATACTTTATTTGACAAAACCCTGGCAATAATCAGCGTGCATAAAACCTCTGTAATGTATTTCAATAAATATTTCTATTCCTAAGATGTTCATGCACAGCTTATTTCACTACGAAATGAGCAAAGTTCAAACTGAACGAGCTCAACAACGGGGAAACCATCAAAATTTACAGTACGGTTACTTTGTTTCTTGCAGTATTGCAGTATTATTCTCGCATCAGTGGTGGGCAAATGAAGCAAGCAAAGCAAGCCGGCATGGAGTAGTATCCAGTTGTTTGTAATGCAGAGACGTACGAGAAGAAAATCATCTCGGGGAGTAATCAAAGCCAATTGATGTTAGTTTGTACACAACAGGCTGTGCTGTCAAACCTTCTACTCAGTGCACTGAACTGAACAGAAGAAGGAAATATAATTGCCTTCTAGATCAAAAATAACAAGAATCTTTTCAAAGGTCACATTCTTAACCATTGGGTCGCTGTGACTGTTTCATTGATATAATTGATTTTGTGATGACTCGCAATCCACGCAAGCTTGTTGCAGGAGTCCCCATCGGCAAGTCTCTGTGGAATACTCCACAAGCAAGTACTTATATTTCAGTTTTATTTAACTGGAAGTCACATACTGACAGGCCTTGATTGGCAGCTTAATTTCCAGTATCAGCCATGATGGTGAACTCAACTGCAGTTTGATATCATGAATTGTAATCGGATAGCTATTGACAGTGTAATCGCATTGACATTACCCTTCCAGATTTCCGATCTAAGAATTCCAGCGACCTCACATCCTGCCAGTTCTGTGACCTTAAGAAATCCATAACATTATTTTTGTAGGGTAAAAGTTATTTCGTCGGTCAATTGAAAGCAGCTTGAATGGCTGCTGAACTAAAGATATGCACTATTTGTGCAATATTAGTGTTGAATCTGATGAAACTTGACCTTTTTTATAAAAGAAGAACTCGTTAGCGGCGTGCTCCTATTTCACCGAAGAGAAAAATGAATAGGGGTTTTTACTGCAACGTACGTCCAGCTTTAATCGTAAAGATGAGCGGAAAAGACAGCCCAAGAAGATAATTTTGCACCTGTCACTCATAATCGTATACATGAATACTCAATTCATTCCGTAAAGCGCCATAGAAGGGGAATTGTGTGATAAGATGGGTTTTAAAACCAAATCATTTCACCTGCCAGTTTTAAAGATGCTTCCGAAATTTTAATATGCTCTATGGCGGAAGCGAAAAGGAGCATCAGGCGAAAACGTAATATTAGGTTTTGTAATTTCCTTTTATATGTCCAGTTCATATCAGACTCTTGTTTAGGTAAATGCCAATGCATACAGCAAACTGCTTTACCTAATATGGTGTGCCAAATACACCCGCGTCAGTGGTAACATAACAGACTATGCTGTTCCTATTCAAATCGAAAACAGACATCGCATACAGAGAAGTACGATCCTCTGAAAAGACGTTGTTGCAATTCAATGCAACTTCTCAACGATGCGTGAGTACACATGTGGAAAAAAGTCATCCCCTGAAACAGTTCAATCAAGACGTTATGACATTTACTGTCAACAACTACAAATGATGGATACTCTGTTGCAAGACGGGATGTAACCCCAATACACTTCTCCGGTAATTTATCAGTAATCTGAATCAACTATCTCAGATGAACCATTTTTTACCGATTCGTATTATCTTGAGTTAACGCTTGACTGAGACGTGTTGGCATTATTTTCACTATCTGACGTTCTGTTCCCTCAAGGGCGGCCCTTAGCTGCCCTTGATCTAATCACGAAGACATAGCACATAACAAACCACTCTAATTAAACATAAATAGCAATAAGAAAAATATTCAAATTATTTTGTTCGACCTCGGAGAGATTTCTATAAAACCATAGACGTGGTTTTGTATTTTTAAGTGAGAATAAGCGATTGTATTACGCTGATAGTTTCCAATGATAAGAATTATTGGATGCTGATCTTTTCTATCAATAATGGCCGTCAAAGAGGCGAATCAAATAATCAGAAAAATAGCTGTTTTATTTCATACATGTAATTTTTTTCAAAATAAACGAGAGAAAAGGATATAGATTAAGAACGGCTTCACAAATTTGTTGAGACTTGCTGCAAATATTGATGACATAAGGAGGCATCAGCAGTTAAAGATTGAGAGATCATGATATGAAATTTAATTTCTAATTTGAATTATTTATGAACTTCTACAATTGGGGCCTTAGATAAAGCATAGCTGAGGATACGAATAACATCTTACAAATGGATTTGGTTTAGCGGTAGCATGATCTATTAAGGTTTTAGGGCGTTTCTTGGTTCTCTCTGTGGCCTCTCAGCTAGGCGACTGATGCCGTATGTTGTGGGTTCGAATCCGATTGAAAACTAGCCGTATTTCCTAAGTTATGCTCATTTTTGTCGTTGATTTTCCTAAAGTCGGATATTCTCAGAATGATCGCATTCAGTAATTGAACACCCTCAATTACAAGCTCAACAGGTCATGGTTGAATTTAATACCTCACAATAAACTCACAACACCCTCATCATGTAATTTCTGCTGATGGAATGCCCCATGATAGCTGAAGTTCACAAGTTGTAAAGTATACAGTCCTATTATGGTGGCAATCCTGAAGCGGATTCTCCACCAAGACATGCCGGCGATGCTAAGAAGTTAGAAAAAAAGAGACTAAAGCTTTGACTAAGTGTTTTCAGTGAAGGTTGCGGTTCACTCGACACGAGTACAATTGCGTGTGTGCAATCTCAAGCTACTAAGATCATCCTGCAGTCTGAGACCGTATATTTGGTAATAGTAAGTCACCACTCCGCTCATACAAATTTCATTATCACATAGTCTGGATGGATGCGTTTACATTGAGATATGTTTGTAATGCTAGTCTTCCATCGAGCTTTAGACACAGAAGTACCACCCCGACTTCTGTATACCAATAACTTCAAATACCTTGAATATACGCTGACTGTCCTTCTTGTACATGACAAAGAGATCGCGATTATAAGATTATGAAAAAGGTAGTTCAGTTCACAAAGCTGAGTGAGTCATGTGATATCTCAACGATGAGATATCGGGACTATTATGTGTAAACTTACTGACGTGTACTTACTTTGTCTGCATATGAACTTATTTTTGCATTTGTTAGCGATGTGTACGCAGACAATGATGACTGACCGTCTATATTCTTATCGAAAGATTACTTAGTAAAACAAAATACGCGCACAGACACATACATACATACATACATACATACATACATACATACATACATACATACATACATACATACATACGTACGTACGTACATACATACATGCAGACAGACAGACAGACAGACAGACAGACAGACAGACAGACATACGTACATACATACATGCAGACAGACAGACAGACAGACAGACAGACAGAAAAATCCATGGTAGTCCTCTAACCCTTTCACCACCATGGTTTGTCCCAAATCCATTGTTTTCTATGGTAAAGTTGGACCTGTATACAGGGAACTGGGGGTGAAAGGGTTAATGTACTCAAAATAGTCGTTTCGTGGTGCCCCTTTATTTTACTGCGATTGAAATTTTATATGTTCGAACTGTAATGGCTGAAATGCAGTTCGTGAGTATTTTGCGAGATTCGATAATTACGAGAGTTGGTATTATTGAGGCACCCTCCTCTGGACAATGCTGCAAATATGTATCTTACTATCCTTAAATTTCAGTTTTATCGTCAAACGTGTTTAAAGATATACCTTCATCCTGTTCGCATGTATCCAAGGCAATGCTTTAATAGCATTCATTGTTTAGGGTTACAGCAATTTAATTGTCTTCATGCATTTATTTTTGCTCGGTAAAGAGTCCAGTTTACATAAGCCCTAAAGTAAGTACACGTTGCTAGAATGCTCACGGAAAACGTGAGTATGTAGTTCAAATGTAAATATAGCTCTTATCCATCAGTGTCCATTTGAGTCTTCGTAACAGATCTAAGAAACGAGTCACCACGTTGCATCATCATTCGTTAGATGTGGATCTGTGAGTAGTCACTCTTTCTGGTTATTTGATGCAGATACCTGAAAGTCACTGTGTCAATCTATTCACGTACGCTAACCTACCTGCCTTCAAAGGGTCTCAGGTTACCGGCGTCTCGTATATGCATAAACCTTACTGCAACTGTGGCACTCCAGAATGTGATTCAAGGCGAAATTAAAAGTTAATGAAACTTGTTACTCTAATATATATAGACATACCCAAGGGAAGCAAGTTATATCGACCTCTTTCATTGATCGAATCTTATCAAAGTTGCTTGACGACAGTGCAAATACTTGGTCGAGATCAGTTGTCAGAAATCCCTCATAGTTCTAGGAGCATCTTAGAGAACTTAAAGCCCTAAATATCACTAAACGCTAACAAAAGTTAGTACAAATCAGGTCCAAACCCCTAAGATTTGAAAAAAAAAGAACTTATCGAGGTCAACCATTAGATGATGGGGTTTTTGTCATTTGTTCAATACATTTATTTGTATATGTATGATATTGGCCGGAAAGCAGCTACGACATGTATACGATCCTACAGCAAAACATCTCTGTTTACATTAATCAAAAAACAACCTCGAGATAAGCAACAGGTTTGTGGACACAACTTTTATCATATTAACCAGTGATAGCCAGTTCGGTTAATTTTCGATTGATTTCTAACTCACAACATACGGCATCCAGTCGCCCAGCAGAGACATCATAATGAAAGCCGCCTGACTAAATCCCCACCCTCACCATGCCCGTGTTACAGTCATGAACATGACGCATCTTACATATTTATTAGCTGGAAAATCGATATGCAAAAATTTTCTATGTAAGCAAGCTGCTGCTTGTCTAAACAAAATTTTCACCAAACTTACTCATGATCACGTCATGTAATATCGTCATGTTTTCTTTTGATAGTTAGAATGTAGGATCGACCGACGATCAATATATTCGTGTAACCGTAGGTCGCCGAATTTACTGTCAGTATTGTGTCATCAATAGCCACCGCGCCAGGAAAGTGAAGTAATAAAATCCAAGAATCCGATGAAGCTTTTGGGTCGATCCCTTCTACTTGGAGTCACATCCCGTTAGAGCAAGAGAGGATTGTTTTCGAATTTCTTCGACTGTGAGGCCAGCGGAAACAAGTTTTGATCAGCGGCGACAGGAGTTTTATTTTATCAAACAGGCAAAACATCCCTCTAGTTACATCATAAATCGTGACTTGGAGTCAAAATTTTACAAATTGTGCACAAGAATAGAGGTCTTACTTATGCAGGCATTGTTGACAATAGAAAGTCGGAGCATTTCCACATGCTCCCAGAAGAACACAAAAACTGAAGAAAATTAGGCACAACGAAAATGCCCCGGGGAAAGTAAAACAATTTCAGTGTCATTACGCCTTCAAGGTAGCGACCAACAATCCAAAATTAGCTAAATTAGAAGCGGCTATATCCAGGAACTATATGTAATTATTCTTTCTGGCCTCAGGATTACTTGTTTCGATGTGAACCTTTCTGACTTCAAAGTAAATTCATTGCAGTGTGTCGATTTCAACGAAAAGAAAAACTGAACTTGCCTTTAATTTTGAAGATGTGCTCTAATCATATGAATAGCACGACAAATAGGCACAGAGAAGAAAGATATCATACTTATTTTTGACACAGCGGAAAAGAAAAGCCGAGGAATACAGGACTGTTACGCATTACAATAACAGCATATGCACTATCAACACAAATTATGTTTACATTATTTGTGCTTGGCAATTACAGGTAAAAAAGTGAGATTTCTTTTCACTTGCAGTCAAAACCAGAAAACTTGACCCTAATATCTGAATCTGAACTATACCCTCCGTTCTTGAATATTATAATAGAACACATCTCGTCGAATCGCATGACAAAAAGAGGTAACTGTCCCATTTGCAATAATTGTGAGAAATAAACACATCCCCAGGTTTTATCAAACTTGACAACCACTTCATCAAACACGTCTTTTTTGAGTATGAAATGGATCACAGACTGGCAATTTCACTTCTAGACTCCTTAGGCGTCGCCTTCTGACGAAAACAAATGGCTCGCAAGAGAAAGATAAAAGCAATAACTCAAAGGGAGTAGGATTGACACTAGCAACCTTAAAGTAAGTGTCAGATGTATCTAAATGTATGGGATCTGAGACCTTGAATCGATTTTCATGCAAAGAAATCAAGGATAATACATTGTTGCATAAACTATTAACGAGCCTATCGAAATCTTTTGCATACTTTATGAAAACGGTACCTTGATAGTAAATAATCTATGAAAAAAAACGACGACCTCGACGTGCGCAATGAAAGGAGTAAAGATTTTGTGTACTCATGAAACCGAGGAGTACCTTTGTTCATGATTTTCTGCGACCTTGAACGTCTTTGAACGTGTTTTTGCTCGTTCTAGACCATAAATCTCCTCTGCAAATTTATTGTCCGTCGGCTACCTAAGGTGGCATGCGTCTCGAAAATGAAAGACTTAAACTTTTGCTCGAACTTTCCTCAAGGAATCTTTTAATCATTCTCTTTCAAAATCAAGAATGAAAATTATGGGTCATTGTGCAAATTTTGGTACTAGAGAAACAAATTACCCAAGATTTACCGATATTTGAAATTCATGATGGCCGCTATCTTTATTTACTCTACGAAGAAAAATGAAATTTTCGATTTTCAAAAAAACTAAGACGGCAATTTTTTTCCTTACACCAGGAGCTTTGAAATGAGGCCCCACAAGTGATAGAGCCTATGTTAAGATTTAAGCTGACCAAAGTAAACTTAATAACTAACATCGAAACTCGAAATCGACAACACAGAGGCATATTTGAAAGTCAATTGGAGGTCACATGAAAACAACGACACTCCTCCTAAGAACACATCGAGAAAATCACATCTGTTGAGACCCCCAGGGTAGATGAGAGGATGTAGTTGTTTTTGTATATGTTTAGAGCTCATGAAAGCAATTAAATGAAATGCAAATACGGGTCAATACAAACTCAAGTGGTGCATGTCTCGTTCAATCGACAGAGTCAAAATGCATTAAAGTCAATCGACTCTGACGTAAATCTGACGTGATCTCCAACACGTATCCAAGTCATGCTTGAATTACTCAACGTTTTTCTTGAATTGTATTCTACCGTTGTACATCCTCTTTCACGAGTAAACATTTTCTTTTCTAATTGTATTTTGAAATTCAACACATTTTTCTATTTAGCTGCTCTACCTTCGATTCTACGAAACATCATTTCACTTTTCTCAATGCAATTACGAATTTCTATTTCACTGTTTTACGTTCAAATTTTCCTATTCGTTTTTCTATTTCATGGTTCTTAATTCTTATACAATTTAAAATATGTCGTTCCATTGTTATTCGCTGTTCCACATTCTATCTCAAAATATTTCTTTACTTCAACGTTCTAAATGTTGCTGTACAACAATTCACTAATACATAGTTATTTCACTGTTTCTTGCATAGCAGTAGGTTTTAACAGATGTTAAATGAGGACAGGCTCTAGCATACTGCTCGACCCTGATGAAAACCGCAATAATCCGGTGACATCCGGCTCTCTTGTACGGAGTGAGGAGACTGATGGTGAGCAATGACAGCACAGCAGAAAGCGATCAACAGGTCCTGAATCGATTCTTACCGGCCACCATCAGGCCCCTCACTCATTGTAAGAGACTCAGACGACACTGGATTATTGCGGTTTCAGTTTTGAATGAGCACTTGTGAATATCACATTCCCTTCAAAAACTCAAAACAGAACATATAATGCATGGGAAGAGGAACAACACTTTCAGACATAAAAGATTAGGGGAGGGCCATGCGGAAAAATCTGTAGAAGGGAATGTTAAATGTGGTGAGGGGTAAAGATTGCTAGTAGACATGTATTCAGAACGTTAACGTAAGTCAGTAAAATGCATCCAACTTTCAAATTTCCATTCAGCGAAATGCTCTTCTCCAGAAATAAGATATCTTGTTTGGTTATCTACAAAGGTCAACAATTGAATCCAACATAAATTCTTTGTATTACTTTCAAAAATCTCTGTAGTTGTGTACCATCTTATCTTGATGAACTCTTGATTAGACGTAGTGCTTGTCTCACCTTGCGTTCACATTCTAATGGTTAAATTTAGTTACATCGACCCCTTGGTCGATTGCCACAATATGTAACGTGAAATAATGTTAATCTTCGCATCAATGCTGGTTCATACCTGGATACTACAATACATATTAGTCAAATTAATGGGGATGATAAGCAACTGATTGTATTATTCCGAGCGTCTGAAATATGTCTCAGAGATAGGACGATAACGCAATGTATGCACAGAAGTTTATTTTCTTGTACATATAAAACCTTAGAAAATATGAGAATGTAAGTGACGTGATATGTTTATTGAATAAATCGATAGGGAATGATTGAAAAAGTAAAATGAACATTTTTAGTCATAGCTGTTAAATAGAAAGATTAGATTACTCAGCTAATATAAATTAAGTAATATAATAAAATTGAGCAACTCCAGCTTGTTCTGTCTTCGTATTCTTGACATTCTTCACCTCATAATACTGACTTTTATATGTTTATGTTTGCAGAAATATTTCTAGCAAAAATTGTCGTCCTCTGAACAACTACAGCCCGACGACAATTACCTTTTCGTTTGAAGGACAACGATGGAGAGAAGAAGGGGAATATTCCCTTCTAAACAAGTTATAAAATCTCCAGCTTCCTTCGCCAATTTCGCAAATGCCCTTCAAGTTTCCCCTGTCCAGTTTTCGTCTTTTCTGCTCGTTAGAAATGGATTTATTCTCAATTACAATAATCGCATAGAAAATAAATCGGCGTTTCATAAAGTATTATTTACAATGGTAATGTAAGTCGGTTCTAGAAAGACAATCACTGCTCAAGATAAAGTCGATTAGACAACTTCCCTGTGGCGACAATTTTCATCTTGTAATGACGCCAATGCCCCATTGATGTTGATGAGGCCATTGGAAATTATTGCCTTTGTGCTTTGCGCGACCTCTTTAACAACAACTACACTAATGCAACGGTTAAATTGATCGTAAAAAAAGACCCCATAATGATTTGACTATTTTCTGCCCCAGAAAGATGTATCGAAAGCAACATTTTGATAAACTCAGTGATTTCTGCTATTCCAATATCTAGTTCAATCGGACTTTATATCACGACGGCGCCCAACTCAAACAATATAGTGGTAAAGAACATGCAGACATTATCACCTGCAATAAAAAAGAGCTAAAACATACTTTAATCAAAGTGTTTTCATTTCCCGATTAGTGGATTTTCACGGTTCGAAACTACGCCATTAAAGTGTCAACTCAAAAAATATAGCTTTTTCACTAAATTCTTTTGATGTTTTTGAAGGAAATTTGTCATTTGAACACTAATGGCACAAAACTTCAAACTGTTAGTTATTCAAGTGCCATGGCAAATTTCATAGGCAAATGTCTGTTTCACATTGCTATGGTAACATACGTGAAATGTTTCTTGTTACTATTTCCGATCAGGTGAAAATGCCTGATTGGCCTTTGTGAGTTGAACGGCCAGAAACTCTAACCCTTTTTCCATAACGATAATTTCTACCGCTCTCTCAAACGACGTAGTCGTAATCACAGAGGAACATTGACAGAGTGGCAACAGGTATTGTTTAAGGCGTGAAGCGGTTACGTAACACATCCATGTTCGCCTCGCCTCAGGTTGCTCTCGCCTCTCTTTTCCGAAGAGTGCCGACCATGCATCCTTCGGTAATTTTCGGATTTTCGCCAATTGTTAAGCGAAAGTATGTTCGGCAAAGTTTGTGTTGTTGTTGTCGTGTGATGCTGAGCGGAATTGACGTGCTGGCGAAAACGGGAGTGTTTTGAGCTTCAGGAAAGTGAGTTTTACCGTTTTAAAAATCCCTCACATATTTTTATGAATATATAATGAGTGTGTTTGAACCAAATTTGAAAGTCTTTTATCGATACTGTCTGGTTTTACTCAATGGTTTACGGT
>LD343374.1:274669-288323 GCA_001465055.1 Ptychodera flava
GATGTTTATTTGGCAATCCTGTAGCACATACCCACCATCGTCGGTGAATTGTCTATTAACAATATGTAAGATCAAAAGTTAAGACAGAATAGGTATAATACTGTATAAAGATGTTTAAAATAGTTTGTTTATGAACAGGTGAAAAGGTTGCTTTTATTAGTTAATACATACCCATTTGTAAGGAAATAAGCAGAAATTACAGGGGGAAGGGGCAGAGAGAGAGAGAGAGAGAGAGAGAGAGAGAGAGAGAGATGTAAAAATGTATTTGATTAGAATAGGGTAACTGAAAGTGTAGATATGGACAACAATTATTATATGGAAATTTAAATTTCACCAAAAATGTCAGTTCATTTAATACGGGAGTCCAGTGGTAAACTAGTAAACTATTAACAGTCCCCCTTAAACTTGCTATATCTGTGCATTAATATTTGACTTTAAAGCTGTAATAAATTTCTTGTCAAACAATAATACTCCTGTCTGAACAATTACAAGCTCTTTTTCATCCAAGCAATTTAACCTTGCATTATTTGTAAAGGTAATAGGTTAAAGTATTCTTTGAAAAGTCAAAGGTCAAATGAGAAATTATAAACCAATAAAGGTATTATTGATATGGACTGTGACACACAGGGAAAGGGTCAATTGTTTTTGCATAGGAAATCGGGGAGGGTCACGGATGTGACGTACTGTGTATGTTTCAAGCTAACGCTTTTCGAAGAGTCACCATTTTTCGTGCAGGGTCGTTAAAAAAACACCGCCCCCTGTTATTTCTGCCTGTCCCTTAGTAACGTCTCGCAACACTGCTTGATACAAGTTCGATCAAGAGGACTCTTACCTTTTTCTTCGATGCAGAGCATGTGTTATCTCTCTGCCTATCAGCGTTACCGGGCAAGTTCCGTCTCCACAGCCGTCTACCAATTCCAATATAGCAGAACATCAACGTTATCACGGGGATGATGTACGTCAGCAAGATCATAAATATCTCATACACTATCGCTGCTGAGTCGTAAGGCCACCACTCGGTGCAGAAGTACCACATCTTTTCACCGTAGTAGACTTTGCGTGCCCGCGCGAAGACGGTCTGGACAATAGCAAGGAGAACTGATACAAGCCATATCAAACCAAACAATATCTTTGATCGGTTTGTTGTCACCCTCACTTTCAGAGGGTACAACACCGCATAATAACGATCGATGCCGATCGCAGTCAAGGTGTACACGCTGACCATTACTGATACCTGAAATTGAAAATGAAGAACAAAAAACCCACAATAAATATGATCATCGATACACATTAGAGCCAAAAAGACACTGTGGATCTTTGTGGACTTTTTATACAAAGGATTCAATCCGTGTTTGTCAAAATTTTAAATTATAGCCGCGGATCGATATAGTTCCCTTTAAAGGTATACAGTCACCTGTAATCTAGATATGCCCATATATGGTCAAAGGGGCGTTCCTTGATATTCAAAATGCCCATGTGAGGGCGCTGTTTTAAGAAGCGGCCACCCACATAAAATCTGTGATTGATTAGATTTTCTCTTTCCACGGTAACTGTGGCAAAATTGGAACAGGTGACAGTATACCTTTAAAGACAATGGGTATTCTGTTCCTCATGGCTTTTTGTGTTGAAAGTGGACCATTTATTTCATATGCCATTTTCTACGTTCCAGAATATCCTATTTTGATCTTTTGGCATCGCCCTTTGTCATTTCCGATCGTGACATCTGTTATTCCTCATAGAATTCTCGCCTTCGTGCACACGGATCTGTCGACTCTGAGAGAGCGGGAAATGGTAAAATGTGATCACTGATATTATGGCCGTCGGCTTGGCAACCGAGGCAGCTCACTTACTCATAAAGAAACCATTATAGTGTGTTTTTGTTAGCACGGATATCGTACTGAACTAATAATTGCATAAATTTTACAGGAATAAATTTATATCTTCTGATAAGTCTTAGGTGCTGTGCGCAAAATAATTGTTGTCTTGTAATTGGCGCACATGACGTAATTGTCAAAGTTTCAAATCACGCCTGTCGGCTTCAGAATGTAATGCAACACGCTGATTGATACAAAATAAGCAACCTCGCAAAACTCACATTCTACATTGTCATGCTCAATGTTTCTGGGATTTCGTCTGAGATGCATGATGAGGTAAGATTCCACACAAAATATGACTGCTGATTTAATTGTCAAATTATTACCGTCAGACAATTTACCCTCGATGTTTTCTCTCTCCAATGCCAGCCAAACAATAGACCTTCACCGAAAAATAACATATCTGATGAAATTTTACACAAGATGGTGTGTCGATGAAAGTAGACTTTTACTGATGTACTCTTTGAAGTTGATCTTAACAGAAGTCGCTCAGTATGGATTCTCGCTGTAATGGCAGCGTTAACCATGACTAAAAATAATTCATTGAAAAACAAGTTTTTGCCTCCTACTGTCTAAATATTCACACTATAGTCTTTCGGCTGTAAATCGATTGTTGCCCGCCGATTCACAAATACGCCGACCGGCCATGCTGGTGACTTGGCAAGAAGGATAGCGCGTAGCAGGTAATGTTCTGAATGTTCTTAGTAGCTGCACAGCAGGAAAAGAACTTGTTATTTGGGTAACCTTGAACAATAGGAACAATTTATTACAGAAGGCTATGGAAACATTGTGCTCAGCACGTACTACAGCAGAACAGTAACGCTGTTACCCTTTTGCGATAGAAAGATGGACTAATCCATGCTAATAAACATCATACATGGCTGTCTTATCTAAGTAATATCATTTGAAACCTTGGTTCTTATCTGTGCTCAAAATGGCCGCCAGCCCTGTGTTAACAATCTGAGAACAATTCAAATTTCCATTCTTCACAAAAATAAGACAATGAAGATTTAATTTGCAGCAGAAGCTTCAAATTGAGTCCTCAAAAGCGATAGATCAGAAAAGTATTGTGAAAATTTGAGAGTTGAAGATCTGTCCCGGGGCGCGATGTTTCTCAACAGTACAAATCGTTTTAATTGAACTATTGAAAATGCATTTTCTTCGCTGAACGCAGCAAAGAATTTGCAAAGAATGCTGAAATACAATTAGCCTTGCGAGCACCAGCAACGTGTTTTGAACATGCAATGTTATTGTGAATCACAAATAATTCCAATCTAAACGTATCAGTTGTCTACAATTTATACACATATACAAATACAGGATATTTCACAAGTTAAACACTTAAACATTAGATCCTAATTTTCGGAAAAGAACCGGAAAAATTGTGTTTTACCTACAGAGTGAAAATCGTTGAAAATGAATCAAAAGTCACATCTTAAGCCTTTACAAAAGAAATACGAGGTGATCTAAATTGTGTGAGCGTCACGACTTGAACTTCACCGTGCGTCCTTCCAAATCTCAAAAGAAGTCTGCTAAAATGAGATAGTGTAAAGTTTTCACGTCGATGTTAACGAGAGATAGTTGAAAATTAAAATGATTACCAACCCAATATGAAGTATATTAAATTTTCTGAAACCCTTATGACCTAAACTGCAGATTCCTATTTTTGTTGATTAAACCTTTTAATTCATAATTCCTTTTCCTGCGGGTGTGATATAAACCGTGTTTTGGATGATCAGACAACATTGCATTATCAATTCGTCTGAATTTTACGAGGTAAGATTTTCAAAATGATCATGTCATTTTCTCGAGAGTACACCCTTCAATTTACAATCTGCTTTATTAATGAACGGTCTTTTGTGGTGCTTAGATTCAACGGCTACATGAAATATTTCTGGTTTGGGTCTTCAATGACAGCGCTTCCGTAACTTTGGAACAAGCGTTTGAACAGTAATAAGTTATAACGGTAATCATCAAAGTTAAGTATTATGCCAAAAAATATCTTTCGCATTTCAATTAAAATTTAGGGACTGGACAGAAATTACAGGGGGAGGGCCGGTGTTTTACAAAGTGACGCTGCATGAAAAATAGTGACCCTTCAAAAGTATTTGCTCGAAAAAGATTTACCCTACCCAACTTTTTTTCATGCGCAAAAAACAGTGATTCCCCCAGCGTGTCACAGTCCGTATCGATACTATCTTAATTGACATTTCTCATTTGACCTTTGAACTTAAACAAATACTTTTTTAACCTTTACAAATAATCACTTGAATGAAATTCTAATATCATGTTGGTTGTTCACATCTGTTTTTTCAAACAATCCATTCTCATCACGTACATTTATATCAATTGTCAAACATTTATAAAAGCGCAGCTATATCTAATTTTGTAAAAAAAAATATTTATAGTTTCCTCATAGACTACAATGTATAGTGAATCAACATTTCTATAAAATTTCCTAAATCAAATTTCTCACACACATGCACTTTTAAAGCACCCTAGTCTAATCAAGTACAGAATATCAATTATCAAGTGTCTATAAATATACAACTTTAGCTAGTTTTGTATTGGAAAAAATATTCATAGTTTCCTCCTAGACTACCATATATAGTAAATCAACATTACGGTGAAATTTCAATTCAAATTTCTTGCACACACATGTATTTGAAAGCAACTAGTCTCATCAAGTACATTAATATCAATAATCAAACGTCTATAAATGTACAGATTTAGCTAGTTTTATCTTGGAAAAAAATATTCATAGTTTCTCATAGCCTTACATGTATAGCAAATCGACATTTTTGATGAATTCGAAATGTAAATTTTTTGAACACCCATATGTACTTTTAACCACCCTATTCTTACCAAGTACATCTATATCAATTATCAAACTTTCAAACTTTTATAAATGCACAGATATTGATAGTTTTACATTGGAAAAAAGTGTTCACAGTTTTCTCATGCTCTACCATGTATAGTGAATCAACATTTTTTATGGAATCCAGAAATCAAATTTCGTGTAAACACGTACTTTTTACCTCCTACTTCAAGCAAAGTACATTTACATAAATTATCAAAAATATGTAAATGTACAGATATAACTTTTTTTGTAGGGGAAATTGTTAATAGTTTGCCTAATTGATTCCAATGTATTATGATTTGATTTTTTGAGAAGCACTGTATCGGCCATATTTTGCCTTCTTATATTGCGATAGTTGGACAAAAAACGATGAACCTCCCCCAAAGGCTTTCGTGAAATTTCATGACCCTTCAAAATGCTTGCGCAAAAAATAGCGACCATCCTAAAAAAACACCGGCCCAACCCCTGTAATGTCTGTCCAATCCCTTGATATCAAAGGCCGATGGATCACATTTAAATGCGTGTTTAGTATGATTTTGCCTGATGGAAGGTTCCATGGATAAATCAAAACACAAGATGGCACTTGTACAATTGGCAATATTAGGGATTATCACACTTTTTGTAAACGAATACAAAATCTGTTCTGCTTCGAGCATTAGATGCAGTTTCTGAATATCTCTGTGTCATTTGTATCGTAGTGATGAGATTTGTAGCCAGATTTTAGTTTGATACCATCAAAGTAGGCCGCCTGATCGTATCATTATCACATCATATGTTGTTTTCTTCCCATTTTAGTCGTTTTGGTGCAGAGAAAAATTCGCAGCACGCATGATAAACTTACAATGTGTTCTGACTTCATCAATAAAAGCGTGTTGCTTGGATGGTTGACATCAGTAATACAGTAACTTTATGCGGTGACCAAAACCCAAGTATTGTAAGCCTTTAACGAACATAAGCGAGTAAGTGTTGGCCCGGAAAGTAATTGAATGGCAATGTCACTATAAGAATGATAGTCACGATTGGCTGAAGTAATCTGTTACTGGCGAACTATTGCGTTTAGGATACAGAACAGAAAACAGTGTGTAAGCATGTTGACGCCATATCAATTATATAATTTTTGTTTTTGCCGAGACTACGGACAACTTTGGTAAGCAAAACAAAGGGATTACAGTAGAAACGCAATACTGGCTTTGGAAGTTTTAGAAGTAATCAAAACCACTGCACTCATTCAAATCAGAGCATTACAATTTCAGTGACGTGAATAGGATTCATCTGATGACAATGTAGATTAAACCATAGGGCATTATTGCTGGCATGGATATCGCGTTGAACTAACAATTTCATAAATTTTACAGAACATAACTCTGAGATGTAATAAGGTGTTACGAACAAAATGATGGCTTTATTGCACGCTGCGCATCTGACGCAACTGTAAAAGTTTCACATCACGTCTGTCGGCTTCAGAATGTATGCAACACGCTGATTGATACAAAATAACCAAAGCTCACATTCTGCACTCGCTGTCATGCCCAGTATATCTGAGATTTCATCTGAGATGCAAGATGAGATAAAATGCTACACAATATATGACAGCTAATGTAATTGTTAAATTGTCTAAATTATCCGCGTCAGAACACCACCCTCGATGTGTTCTCGCGCAAATGTCAGCCATTCATTGAAACTTCACTGAAAATAAAATTTCAGATGAAATTTCACACAAGATGGTATGAAAGTAGACGTTTACTCATGTGCTCTTTGAAGATTAGCATCACGTCTCCGACAGCACGCTGTTCGTGATAAAATTCGCTCAGAATGAATTTTCGCAGTCATGGAAGCGTTTCTGAGCTAAACATGATACAACAATAAGTTTTCTCCTGTTACTATCCAAACATTCACACTATAATCTGTCGACTTTCCGACCGACCAGGCCTGCAACCTGACTTTTAGGAACCACGCGTAGCAGATAACCATCTTAATAGCTGCACGGCGGGAAAACAACGTGTTATTCGGAGCAACCTTTGAGACTAGGAACATTTTATTATAGAGGGTTGTGGAAACATTGTGCATAGCATGTACTACCATAGATTTGTAATGTTGTTATCCTTTTTGCGATAGAAAGATGGACTAATCCAATAAACGTCATACAAGTAATCTTCTTTGAAACCTAGGTTCTTATCTGTGCTCAAACGAAATGATGTTCCTTTTCCTCGTCGATGTCAGAGGAGGCCATGCTAGGTGACGTTACCTCTGGTATAAGTAAATCATTTATTAGCTTTCCTGGCGTTTTAAAATAACTAAAGGAAGTATGCTTCTTGACACTGAAAGACTTAAAATTTTGTTCAGACTTTCCTCGAAGAAACTTTCAACCATTCTCTTTCAAAATCAAAACTTAAATTCAGGGGACTAATTGCAAATTTCTTTACCAAAGAAACAAATTACCCTAAAGTAATCGATATTTGTAAGTAAAAATGGCCGCCAACCTTGTGCTAACTATATGAGAAAAATAATAAGATGATGAAAATTTCATTAACATCAAGGGATTCAAAATTGAACCAACGCAAGTAGTGGATCAGAAAACAATTGTAAAAATTTGAGACTCCGAATATCTGTCCCCGAAGCGCTATCTCTCTCTTTACTTTTATTTGTAAAGATCGTTTTAGTTGAACCTGCAGAAAAAGCATTTTCTGCGCTGCAAACAGCCCTTTTAGTTACAGGATACCATCATGGTACGTAGCTGGGAACTTGATCACACGTTCAAGAATTGAGCGTGCGTAGTGACTTGGTCCGATATCGAACTGGCTATAGATTTTAGGGCGTGTAAGATCGATGTTTCTCTTAAACAACGTCACCTGATCGACGCTTCATCATCACATTTTTAAATTTGTTTTTAAATGGACATCAGTTGTAACTTTTCATATTATTGTACCACTTTTGCTCCAGGAAATAAGTACAATTTTCGTCTTCGCAAAGTGCTGAAATACATAGTGCCTTGCGGACACCAGCATCATGTTCAACATGCGATGTTATTGTTTACAAAAAAAAATCTATTCTGAACGTATAATAGCACAGACATTACTAAATAAAAATACAGGTTATTTTGGCGAGTTAAACACTTAACATTAGAACCTAATATTAGCAAAAGAGCCGAAAATGTTGTGTTACAGAGTCACATGTAACGGAGTCTTTCGCCTTTACAAAAGAAATACGAGTCGAGATTTAACAATCGTTAGAGCTTGACGACTTCACAGTACGTGAACTTTACGTTTATTAAAATGAGATAATATAAGTATTTCACGTCGATATCAACGAAAGATCATTGAATATTAATATGACTACCAACTCACTATGATGTAGATTTAAATTTTCTGAAAGCTTTATGACCTGAAATGTAGATGCTTTTTTGTCAATGAAGACATTCAGTACAGAATTCCTTTCCCCACGGATGTGTAATGAAATTAGTTCTGGAAAAATGTACCTTTCAAGACAATATTGCATAATCCCTAGGTCTGAATTTTACTAGATCAGATTCTCAAAATGATCATGTCGCTTTATCGAGAGTACGCCGTCAAAATTTACAATTTGCTTTGTTAATGAACGGTTTGTGTTGTTGTTAAATTCATCAAAGGTCGGAGAATCATGGGTCGACGAATCACATCTGAATGCGTGTTTACATCTAGTATGATTTTGCCTGATGGAAGGTTCTATGGATAAATCAAAAATACAAGATGGCACTTGTACAAATGGCAATATTAGGGATTATCACACTTTGTATAAATGAATACAAAATCTGTTCTGCTTCGAGCATTAGATACAGTCTCTGAATATCTCTATGTCATTTGTATCGCAGTGATGAGATTTGTAGCCAATTTTTTTGTTTGATACTATCAAAGCAGGCCGCCTGATCGTATCGCTATCAGATCATATGTTGTTTTCTTTCTGTTTTAGTAGTTTTGTTGCAGAGAAAACATTCACATCACGCATGATAAACTTACAATATGCCCGGACTTCATCAATAAAAGCGTGTTGTATACCTTTCACACCGGTATTATAGTTACGTTATGCGTTGACCATAACCTGGATACGTTAAGCCTTAGTTTGACGAACATCAACGAGTGAGTCTTGGACCAGAAGGTAATTTAAGTGGTAATACCACTATAAAAATAATATTAATGTTCACAGTTTGCTGTTGTAATCCGTTAACGTTACCAGCGAAATATTGTGTTAAGGATACAGAATATTACTCAGCGTGTATGTATGTCATGAAAATGAAATTTGTTTTTGCCGAGGCTATGGACAACTTAGGTAAGCAAAACAACGGGATTACAGTAAAAATTTACTGATGGTTTTGGCAGTTTTCGAATAAAAGAACACTGCACTCATACAAATAGCAGCATTACGAATTCAGTGACGTAAATAGGATTAAATTGATATTGTTTATATCGATTTTCTTTTTACGCAAATGGCAGACAAGTTATAAACTTGCGCATGTGCATTCTCCAAACCGTAAAAATCTACTTGATAAAAATGCGTGACGGTTTACTTGTTAGTCTAAATTTGTTTTAAATCCCCTGGGTTTTGTTTTCATTTTTAACTCCCTCCCAAGATAATTGTGAACCTGCATAATTTCAGAGATTTTATTTTCGGGCCGAACACAATTCTGATCTGTACATTTTAATTGCAAATTTACGCGATAAGGTGAAGTACACTATGCTCTAGTGACCTTCACCAAAGTTTACATGTAAGCGTTTCAGCAAAAAAGCATGATTGTATTTCGCATGAAGTGGTTGAATATTGTTGAGTAACTGCTGCGATGAGCAGTTTTCCTAGATTGCTTAAGGCGATCTACAAAAAACGTTTCGGTGAGATAGACCCCCTGGGATTTCCCGGAGGCGATGGTTACTGGTGAAGCGAGCGATGGGAGTGAAACATGATATGCAGCGTGGGCCGCTCTGCAAAAGAAATCTCTAGATTGCACCGCTTGAAGATGGTAAGACGAATGATATGGAGCTCATCCCACCATGGGAGTTTATCATATGATGGAGAGACCTTACCCAGAACTGTTTCACTCATTACCTCAGCGAACGTCTCAAAGTCTATACGAAAGAACAGTCTCTAAGTCTTTACGAAAGAACAGTACTTCAAGTACTGCATTATGTAGACTTTGTGGATCGCTCAAAGCGATTTGGCCGTTCTGACAAATGATTTTTTTCAGATATGATCTCCCATCTACCAATACATCACTTGTTAGTAATTTTGCTGAATGCCACAATCTGTAACTCGCGCTGTCCTAACAAAGCCTGTCAAATTTTTTTATCAGTGATTGTTCATGACAAAATTGCGTTTTCAAGGAGCAATTATCACGCTCACCTCGTCGGAAGTAGCAGAGAGAAGACTAGCTTAATTCTTTTCTTACTTTTTGTATTTTTTTCAAAAAATGACTTTTGTTCTTATTTCATCGAAAGGCATTTCCCAAAGCTATGCAAAGTTGATATGTCATCTACAGCAGATTGCTCACAAATCTCAATAATGCTCTGAAGTATACAGCCCTTGCTTCCTTCCACACACAGAAGACGACAATTTACCTGCTCTTCGGTAAACAAACGTAATAGTTACTTTAGGTCAAGAGGAGCAAGTCATACCACGCAGTAAAGTTATCTGGTTTTCCATTGCCAAGTTTAATAACAGTGCAGTCAGAGGCAGCTGTTACTTAAGGTAGCAGAGAGGCAATATTCAAGAAGTGCGATAGCCACAAACTAATGCCGTTGAAGGTATGTGCACTTATGGAAATGAGCCTGAGGTCAAAGGTTAATTATGTTCTGAAAGGGACGACAAGTCATTTTGGGCAAGTTTTATGAATATAATGGTTTTAAATTGGTGAGTGTCATGAGATAAACAATATTCTTTGCAATTTGGAATGATGATCAGAACAACAATTTTTGACAGGTGAGAAAAATAGACCACAAAATGGTGGCAACGTATAATGAGAACAAAGTAGGCCTACAGGCCAGTACAACATTGCATATCAGCAGATTTTACGCTCGCTCTGTACTGACGATGTTGTCAGCTAACCCCAATTCCTGGACCCTGCTGTGCTTAACCAAATGCAAAATCTAAGCAGTCGGAGATTCTGAGAGTGATTTAAAGAAACTTATTCTTTATATTTCAACTGTATTACTTGGTCACTATCGGTGTCACTTGGCGTCTCTGTTTAGCGTACGGTGATTGTGACGTCATCAGTTTGTAGCTACACAATTCCTTGAATGATGCCGACAGAGTAAAATTGAACTAATTATACTCCTCATATTTGATCTGTAAGTTCATTAACACCCCCTAGCAACAGTAACTTCTCAGATCGTTTCTTCGATTCTGTTACTCTATAATACAGTTTCTGCAGCGTCTCTAAGTTACTAAATGTTTAGTATAGTTCCTACAGATTATCTGGGCCACCTATGATCAAGGGCAGTCTCTATGGACTCCCTTGATTACTAGTGATTAATACGAAACACTGAGTGAACCATCTTCATTAAAGGTAGCTCGCATCCTGAAAGCAAAATACTCAAATTTTGACTAAAGTGTCTTCAATTAAACTTTCAACAATTCGCTTTAATAAATGAAGAATGAAATTCGGGGGTTGTCGTATTCCCTATAACATTTACCAATATTTGAAATTCAAAATGGTCGCCATCAGTGTGTTTACTCCATGGATGAAAATAAAATTTTCAATCTCCAAGAAGGTAAGACAGTGACCATTGTTCTTACTCCAAGATTTTTAAAATGAGTGCCCCACAAGTAGTAGACCAGAAAAGTATTGTCAAAATTTGAGAGTCCAATGTCTGTCCCGAGGCATATTCTGTCTTTATTCTGTGTTACAAAGTCAATCGAGTAGCCAATCCCATTGCATTCTTCATTCAACTAAGTGAATCATGGACATACGCGAAGTTTAGGTCTAAATGTCCTATGCGAATATATAGCAGTTTTGTATAACAAGGAAGTTAAAACAAATTGTTGTGCATATGTTTGCAATTGTTTGTTTAGTTCTTCTCAAATATTGTTGAGAAAAGACCACTTAAATCACTCTATCATCTACTTTAGACTAAAAACAGTGTTTTGCTTCTCGTCATCGCGCGCATCATGTGAAAACATGTGGGTCACAACTTTTTCTTTAGTTTTGAAAACAGAAAGATCATAAAAATATATTATCTGCACTACATTGAATTGAGAAAAATGATACAAGCAGAAACGTAACATCTACATGTGAATTCATGCTATAGATCAGTTGATATGTCAAATGAATATTCTGAAATGTTCCTCAGGTTTGTTTCTTTCAGAGGCAGCCATTTTACTTTATGTCGGCCATGTTCGAATTCTCTCCAAAATGGGGAGTTGACCATTTTTTAATTCAAAAAAAAGAGAGAAAATGAAAGAAATTCATATGACCGCATTATTATTGAATCCGCCAAGGACGAGAAACGTTTTATTTTTTTTTACCTTACTTTGAAGTTGTAAATAAAGATATTTCGATTGGCAGAAAAAATCTTTCCGAGGCATAGGAATTCAAGCAAAATCAACCCTGTACCTTTTCAACACGGAACGCTTTCCCCGTATTACCTACACATTGAAAAATCAAGCTAATACAAAAACAGAACTTACCGTATGTCAGCAGTCCTTAATACCCCTTATTAATAACATTTAAAGTCTGACAGATGGCGAAATGTGAATAGTTTGGCCTGTTTTATCAGAAAATAATATTTCAACCGCATTAGGCCTGCCAGTAACAAAATCAGCCGACTTAACAATATGCTGTGTTTCTATAAAACGAAAACATGTCACAGAAAGAAACGCGCCTTGTTTTTTTCGATATTTAAACAGTGAAGTCCCCTTTATCCAGTTTTGAAAATTGCTATAACAATGTATCCATGCAATTATCCCTCATCTAAAAAACTACCTTTCAATTGCTGTTTTGAGGCACAGTTCTCATTTATCAGAAATTTGTGGTACTAAACATTTTAAAAGTTTTCAACAACGTATCTGTAGATTATCTATCTCCAGTGCAATTTCGTACTCGAGGTATTAACGCTATTTTATAATAGCAAACACACAGCAAACGATGGTCTCCTAATTTATCATTATTTTTGTATGGATTAATCGTTTTGCTATAAGTATGAGATCATTGTAGATATCTATAGTTTTATTACTTGTTTCACCAAAATTACATCAAAATGAAGATTCGTCACCTTAGTAGCTGCAACATACAATATTCCATGGAATTAGCAAGGAGATTCCCAAAGTGAACTCCTCGCGCAAAGTTTAGTTTATGCACTTTATGTTTGTTGCTTATCAGAGCCTAATTTTCAGCAGCTGTTGAAATAAAAGTTTTATCGAATCTTAATAGGTTATTAATTTATGCAATAGGAGACTTTTCAGAAAGCAAATCAAGTGAGATGATTTCTAGCACAATGCTTGTACCCATCACTGTCTCCAAGCAATGTGAACATGTGGCTCTGACGGACCAAAATGATCATACTGCGTCATGTCGTATAGTTATATTTTTTGTGTCAGGCTGAAAGTGACCTTTTCAGGAAAAAGCTATTCTGACATATGGAAGAGATGAGTTTACGACAATTAGACAAAATGCTTCGGGAGACACGTTGTCCTATCCGCTCCGCTCAGCTTGATTGGCAAGGTGCGGTCTTGCTAAAAAATGTGTTTGTGAGAGTTATTTGACAGGTTTGGCTACACCTTTTACGTGAACGTGAACGCGTAGAATTCACGTTAGTGTTGGCGTACACGTTCACGTTCAAAAGTCCGTTTGGCTACGCGTTACGTCACCCGTTCGTGTGGCACGCGCAAGAAACGATTCAGCTCGGCTTCGGTCGTAGTCTGTTTCCGCATCACCAGGGATAGCTCAATGGTTGTCCCG
>LD343374.1:288883-299698 GCA_001465055.1 Ptychodera flava
TATATCCAACTAACAATGTGCATGAATGATTCACAGTTTGTATCATGTTTTGATACCTAAAGATGGGAATAAATTTACACGTTTACAAATTACGTGAAAACAGCTCTCTCCACGTAAATACGCCACGCCGGGTCCGTGTACGTGAAGAACGTACTCACAAGTCGATGACATCATCGCACAAATTCGTGACGTTCGCGTTAACGTTCACGTAAAACGTGTAACCAAACCTGTCTATTGCTCGACAAAACGCTGCTTGACTAATGACGAGCGAAAATATAATACAGATTAAAGCTATGAGTTGTGAAGTTGACGTGCAACAATAGTATACACGAAGGCAATAACAGCGCTCAACTCTCCGGCCGTACTGAAAATATCGGCCGTTATATTTTACGGTAAACACCAGAGACATGATAAATGGATATATTATAAGTCGGTCATTACCCAACATCGTCTGTTCCTCGTGTTAATTCGAGCATTTGTGTCCTTTGTACCGCGTCAGACACTCGACTTCGTCTCGTGAGATCTAACGCAGTACAAATGACACTCATGCTGATATCACACATGAATAGGTGATAACCGATTTTATTATCATATACCTATGCATACCATGCCCGGAATCATATACATGATCGGAAAATGCTGAATTTTTGGTGGTTTTACCTGCCATGCGGATAAATATGGAAATATTTCTGTAAACAGTCATTCGAAATCTGTAAGACGTTATCACAGAAGTCAACACCACGTGCGACAAATCCTCCACATCTTACATCATGAGAAACGATATCATACAGATAAAAGTTTTATGCCATGGTACAATATAGTATTAAGATCGTTACTTATCTAAAATTCTCTCCATGATGCTTCAAAACTCTCCTGAATTCGAGTACGTATGATCGTCGCATGGAGCAGAGAGAGGCGACGATACCAACAGGTGTCACGCGCACGCGACATCGTTGTCACGTCACGCGCTCACTTCCTGTGTGTTCAGATGTAGCTGTATTGTATGAACGGAACAATTTGTGATATAACTTACCCAAACGATTACAAGAACTTCAATGTAATACCCACTACACAGGATAACATCACAAGATTCAACTTATTAGTCCTGCATTTCGCTACCTCAAATATCTTATTCCTCAAAGCCCTTCAATTTATATATATTCACAACATCGCATCGTAGGCGGAGAGTGGTAGCTATTTTGTTCGTTTAGCCTACTTTGTTTACCTTCAGGTTGCAAATGTAGTTCGGAAACATTGAAAAACTGATGACGTTTATTGCGCATATCTCGACGTTTACCGTAGAATTTAACGGTTGATATATTAACGTACGGTAAACATCAAGGGGATGGAGCAATTTGGGCATGGGCATATGATAATGATAATGGGTTTAAATAAACTCCATTTTTTACTATTAAAAAAATGCCATCGAAGTTACACTGAAATAAAATAAAGGCGCAAGCAAATGAATATAGCCCTTCTAATCTACATTTTCCTCCAAAGCCATAAGTATTTTCCAGGCGTTTGATATTTAATTATCATTATCATTGATTGTGTTATAGTACAGTACATGTAGGGCGAATACGAGCAGACTTTATTACTGTTACAACGTTTTTGGCGAGAATTGTTTGACTGTACATTATTTTAGCCATTAGGTTTTGTTGTTTTCCATTAATGCTCACACCGGTGCCATTTAAAAGGTTCCTTCGTAAAGCATGATCGTACAAAATATGAGTCTGAACCTATAGTGTATGCAACTGCACAAATCATACCTGCGGGTTTTTAAATCTAAAATAAACTATTCTCAGCGAATTTATCGTGGCTACGGACCACTATCTTCTATTGATTGTATAAGCTCAAAGCCTGGCAAACTAAATCAAGGCTTCCTCAGACTAGTCATTTTCAATCATTTAAACTGCTTGGTAACAGATTATGTTCACCACGGTAATAACAGACGACGCCAACATAGTTATTTGAAATAATGTTGAAATCGTTCATTTTCAGGCGAATTTGATATACTCTTCACCATCGGTGAAGAAATTCAACACGTTTTCACGAATAAAGGTCACAACATGCCACTTACCTGCTGCATGAAGATAACCGTTGGGCACATCCCGGTGCTAAATATCCAGTAACCGTACATGATGGTTGTGAACGTGAATGGCATGCAAAATATAGCCATTGTGAGGTCGGCCAGGGCTAGGTTGATCAGAAAAACGTTCAGTTCTGTTTTAGGTCGCTTACTGAACATTAAGACTATCAGAACGATGACGTTACCGACAATTGACAGTGTGATGTTTAAACTGAAAGCAGTAATCAGTATTATTCTCCAGTTCAGTGAAAGTTCGAAGTCTTCTTTGGACGCCAGTGATTCATTATACACTGCAGCATCTTCAGCCATGGAACTCTCTCCTCTTAGGTAAGGCTGCATTGATACGTACTCCCGTATCTTAGCTTCGAGGATTGCGAGCTCTTCTGCGGTCCAATTGTAAGAATTCTCCATCGTGGAAAGAGCAGTTTCTAGATTGCCTCACTCAGTGTACCATATCGCAAACATCAAGGCTGAGGTCTGACGAGTACGGAAAGGAATATTGACCCAACGACGGAGCTTGGCCTGAAATTGCTCAGCGTGTTTGAGAACTCACCTTTAGCGACTACAGACGCGATGCTCATCTAAACACGGGTTCCCCGCCTTTCTAACAACTCCGATCAGACTCTTGCGTAGCTTTATAAAGTATATTAATTTTCTGATCACGTGATTTCACGGCGCAACGTGCGAGCTAGCAGCGTTGGGCGATCTTTCAATGAAAATTCTGCCCGGGGTTAGCACTCGGCTCTGATTGTCTACGTCATCTAGATGTATCCATGTATATTTCTAACTACCAACTGTGCAATATTTATTTCTATAAATAGGAGTCGGAATTCTGATGTAAAAATTATTCCTTTTCTATAAATTATGGATCAACTGGGTCAATTAAGGGCCTTAGGTCTTGCTAAGGTAGAAAAAGGGGGTTCAACAGTTTATATGGCTCATTAGACATTCCTTAGTCAAAGTATACACGAGGCGATAAAAACTACCGCAAGTATTCCCCTTCTTAATGTGAGCGAGCGTCCACTGTACAAAGGGTTGAGCAGACCGAATTTACCGAGCGCATATATTACATGTTTCACAGGTCCCAGTCACTTACGCCTCATCAATAATGTCACAGAACATCCAATAGGGGGCTGAGGCGTTCCGTTCACCATGCCATTAAAGTTTAAATTTGCATTTTTTGAAGAAAATGATGGCTGTATTTGTTAAGTGGTCAGTGAAGGGTCATTTAATAGTTCTCGTTAAAGTTATTAGAATAGAGCTCCGTCATTTCAAACTAGGTTATATACAGTATATATAACCATTTCAGTTGAAATTTGCTGGCATCGAACGACGTTGTTTTCGGTGAGCCCGGGTTAAGATGAATACAGCCCTATGTCGCGCCATAGTAATAATGGAGTTGTGATCCTGAGACCTTGCTGACTTTTCGGTTAAATTTACATAACGATATCTAATCTGCTCGTTATACAAATGCAGGAGCTACGATCATGCGATATCTTCCAGGACACACATTATGTCATAACTGATTTTGAAGTTATTTCGGAGCTCGGACCAACTTCATCAACAAAAAATATACGCAAATATGATAAGTTTCAGAGAGGTTGTATGTTTGTCTCGAATGATTATTTATTTGTTTACTTATTCGTGAACCTTTTCCTAGATCCGGTTAGTATCCTCATACATCAATACTCTAATAGAAGACCCTTCTCCTTCTTTTGGTGTCTAGCTGGGCAGCTAACCCACCTACGAACTTATCTGAAGTCAGGATTGATAATTTTGTCTCGTTTTACAAAAGAACCGATAATTCTACTTTGTACGAAACCATTTTAAGGCCAAGATATCGTCGTCATTTTAAAGTTCATTATTCCAGACATAGCGTTGATGTACACCCCTTGTTATAATTTAAATAAAGAAATCAAAAACGAATTGATCAAGAAATTTTAATGTCTAAATCATCGCCAGCGACATGCAGTCTCCGAACTAGAGCTCCGTCAAAAGGTATGCAAATTCGTTGAGATAAAGAAAGTGTTATGTCATAACATGACTTGTCGAATTCAGCAATATACTCACCGATAAAAATGTTGGTTTTACAAAGATGCCATTAAATAACAGCATGGTATCTGTGATGACACGTTTGAAAATTGGCGCTGAAACTCTGAGTTTGCTCGAAGCTTACTCTCATGCTACACCGGCCACTGACTGCATCATTGGCTATTTACAGAAGATTTCACAAGGCTGAAAAAGCTCTTATTGCTTGAAAGACGAAGCAGAGACAAGGAGGAATATTTGTGAACGAATGTTCACGGTGCCTGAGGCTGGCTTTAATCATCATTATAATGACTTATGATGAATGTACATCTGTTTCAGACAAAGGTTACACCATGTCATTGCACCCACTGTAAGCTGAAGACTTGTGTAAGGATAAAATGATTTATTCGCTATTGAAGGTAGATGTTCTATGTCTAATCTTTCCTTCCATGTTCGTCTTAGTTTTGAAAGAAAAGAGGTCGCAACATGACCCATAGGCAAAATTGTTTACTGTAAGTTGCATTATGCGACAGTATCTTTTGCGATACTTCTCTAACGAGACGCATGATAAGATAAAAAACGAAAAAAAACCTTTGAACAGTTCACAATAAAGCAGCTTTCTTGTTGTCCCCGCGCGTAGCCTCATGGATCGTGATTTACACGAACCAGATGCCTTTTGCTCACTAACAAGTACGACTTAATCGAGGTATAATTATACATATAAACATTTCACCCCGCTGTTGGCCATTTAAGGACCCTTATATCACCATAACTTTACACAAAACGGGCTACAATGAGTTCGATTGAAATTCTTTGGCTGCCGACAATATTTACCAAAGTCTCTACTCTGAATTGCTACTATTACTCATTTCAGAGAAATTCCGTTTTTACGACTCAAAACGTCATTTAAACAGCACAAAATGGTCCCCATTCATCATAAAAACGATCTAGGATTCGATTAATTGGCATCAGACAGTTCAAGATATTTCCTGCTTTAGTAAATTAAATACCGCTTTATATGATGTTAAAACGTGGCGTCACATTGTTACAATAAGATGACTTTTGTTACCAATCGCTGAAAACACGAAACCTATTATGAAGTGCGTGCATGTTATGTGTGTTTATCGACGACAGTTTATTCACAAATCGAACGGTGACATTTTAAATGGCAAACATCTATTTCAATTCACACGTCCTCTTTTGTGTTCACCCCATCTCTTCATATGGAATGTATTGAAGAGAAAGCACTGTGACAATTTGTAGTGAAATCGACTTCATCATTTTGGTCAACTCAGTGAACCAGCCAATTCCCAGAATTAAAGTATATATCTCACCTATTTTTTCTATGTCTGCGCATAAAACAATATTCATTCTTTCCAAAATTCCAAAATGTTGTAGTGGTCACTACTTCTAAAGTTGTGTATTTCACTGTCAACGTTTTGAGTTTATATATGTTTGATAATTTATGTAACTATAGGCCTACTTTGCTTGAAGTGGAAGGTAAAAAGTACATGTGCGTATAAGAAATTTGATCATTTGATTCCATCAAAAACGTTGATTCACTATACATGGCAGAGTATGAAAAAAACTCTGAACATTTTTCCAAATAGAAAACCAGCAATATATGTGCATTTATAGACGTTTGAAAATTGATGTGAATGTACTTGGTAACAATAGGGTGGCTATAAGTACATATGGGTACAAGATTTTTGAATTTGGAATTTCATCAAAAATATTGATACACTATACATGTAAGCCTAAGAGAAAACTATGAATATTTTTTCCAATACAAAACTAGCTGAATCTATTATATTCATAGATGATTTATTATTGATATTAATGTATTTGATTACAAATGCACGTGTGTGCAAAAATTTGATTTTGGAAATTCACCTAAATGTTGATTCACTATACATTGTAGTCGATGAGGAAACTATGAATATTTTTTTTTACATACAAAATTACCTAAATCTGTATTTTTATGAATGTTTGGCAATTGATATAAATGAACGTGATGAGAATGGGGCGTTTGAAAGATAAGCTATGAACAACAAACATGATACTAACTGGAATTTCACCCATGTGATTATTTGTAATAACGTTAAAAAGTATTCATTGAAAGTTCAAAGGTCAAATAAGAAAATTAGATATTAATGATACGGACTGTGACACGCATAGGGAAGGGTCAGTGTTTTTTGCGCATGAAGATTGAGGAGGGTCACTATTTTCTTGCAAACGCCTTTGAAGGTTGACTATTTTTCGCGCAGCGTCATTTTGAAAAACACCGGCCTCCCCTTTCCTGTAATTTCTGTCCAGTCCCTTATTATCGACAAATCAAAACACGGGCCATATTGGCTTCTAATATTTCCGTGCGTCAGTGTATGACTGGACTTGCCTCAAGCCCGAGGGCATACAAATATCAAAACAGAATAAATTGAAGGAATTTCAATAAAATAAACCTACTGTCACATTTGTGGTAAGGTTACATTAAAGCAATGTTCTGGCAGGCTCATGTGTTGATCGGGTTGTGGGGTGTTAACTAGAGGGCCTTGACCACCTGTAAGTGGTGGCGCGCGCCGGGAATTAAAAGCCGAGCGACCAGGGTCAGCCTTGCATCTCAGGTGTTTTTATTTATGTAATCCAGGAGAGCACAGGATCAATTCCACGGGTGGTAAGGCCTGATAAAAGTAGCACGCTGTTCTAAAAACGTTTGTAAAGAACAGGGCAGGTAGATCGAAAATTTTATAGATATCTTGTGAAGCTGTTTGGCCTACTCGACCAGCGGCAGGCTGGTCCAAAGAAACATTTCACGCTGAGTGAACTAAGCACAAATCTACGCTCACAATATTTTCCACGGAATCATTTTCAACAGTAACACCAGACTTTCCATCATATGGTTTTCTTCGTCAAGCCATAAACATTTTTCATCCTCACATTTATTTATCAAAGGGGAAAAAGGGAAAAACACCACCATTTAGCGTATAAATAGTATTATTATTTATTGACAAAAAAATTTAAAAAATGTCTTCTATGTGAGATATACCCTTTAAGCGTGTAATAGCTTGTATTCATTGTTCTCACATTTTAAATATAGAAAATTTCAGGCCAAACGTTCGTTTATAACCATAAAATATATACACATGTATGGCATATTTACACATTTATGCAATGTTTTAACACTGTAAGTTCATCATACATTGTTGCATATAGCTGTCGTAAAAACTATAACTCAAGACACTTTTATGATCCATCGTCCGACATAGAAACCTACTTAGGCCAAGAAAAATAAAATGTTTGTTTCTCATCCTCGCGCGCATCAATTCAGACCCGCCGCGTCAACCTTTTTTCTGCTCATGAGGAAATGAAAATGAAAAAGACCGAAAAAATACGCGACGATAGTTCATAACACAGTGCTGTATAAAACACAACTGTAAACAAAATAACTGACACAAACATTCCATTCAGAACTGTACACATATGTCACTGTTATATTAAAGGTATACTGTCACCTGTTCCAATTTCGCCACAGTTACCATGGAAAGAGAAAATCTAACCAATCACAGATTTTAAGCGGGTGGCCGCTTTTTAAAAACAGCGCCCTCACATGGACATTTTGAATACCAAGAACGCCCCTTTGACTATATATGGGCATATTTAAATTACAGGTGACTGTATACCTTTAAGCTGTCAAAACTACGCATTGCTGCACTAAAAGTCAAACCACAGAACTGTTGCAATACAAAATTACAAAAACAACACTGCTGTGCATTTATCTCTGAGTGCATTCCTATGTTGTTTTCATGTTTTTTTTTTCGGGGCTCCTGTTAGTTGAAGAATAAAGAAAAATTGAGAAGAAAAATAAAAAACCGCGTCACCGCATCGTTTTTGCAATATATCTAGGATGAGAAACAAACTTTTTATTTTCCTTGGCCTTATGCAAAAATTACGAAGTTGCCTGTATAGATTCCTGTGCCTATAAAATTGTAATAGATTTAACAAATATTGGATAGAAATTCGACTAAAATTCAAAAATAGGAAAAGTAGTTTCCTCTCAGAGAACAATTTACGAATTGCATTAATCATCTATAGTGCAGTCACAGTGTCAAGTAAAGCCAAGTTTAGTCCTCGATAAACGATTGATGGTTAAAGTTGCCATTTTCATGACCTGATATTTATATCAAAGTCCGAGTGTCGTTCAAAGAATTAGTCCAACATCTTCACTGCGGAATTCTTTACTGTCATTGTGACTCACTCTCAAGCAAAAACTTTCACGGTTTAACAAACGAGATGTTTCAGTGTAGTTGGATGAAAGGTCACGCAAGGGTCATGAAACAGTCTACTGTACTGATTAAGATTAGTTGACCCACATCTATTTAGGGAGCCTTCAGTAATTACAGGGGGGGTGGGCCGGGGGTATTTCGCGAACACCTGTACCGTAAAATGTGACCCTCCCCCCAATCCTCCTGTCTAAAATGTGACCCTCCCCCTTGTCCGACATTCTAAAACTTGACCCTCCCCTCCCCAACCACTGCGGTATTCTCCCCGGGAATAAATAAAACAGTATCAGCTAATTTACATAACAATTGGTTCAATTAAAATGAACATTTGTGTACAAGAAATTGATTTCTGAATTTCATCTAAAAAGTTGGTTCACTATCCATGGTGTTTATAATGAAATTATGAATAGTTTTTTCCAATACAAAAATAGGTAAATCTTTGCATTTCTGTACTCTTGATTATTGATATTAATTGTCTTGATTAGACTAGAGTGGTTACAAGTCTATGGTTGTGTAATAATTTTGATTTTGGAATTTCACCAAATGTCATTCAATACACTATGCATTGGGGTCTATGATGAAACTATGAATAATTTTCTTCAGTACAAAATTAGATAAATCTGTGCTTTTATGCATGCTTGATTATTAAGATTATTGTTCTTGATTAGACTACAGTGGTTACAAGTCTATGGTTGTGCAAGAAATATTATTTCGGAATTTCACCAAAATGTCCATACACTATGCATTCGGGTCTATGATGAAACTATGAATAATTTTTTTTCAGTACAAAATTAGATAAATCTGTGCATTTATGTATGCTTGATTATTCACATTATTGTTCTTGATAAGACTAGAATGGTTACAAGTCCCACATTATTGTTCTTGATAAGACTAGAATGGTTACAAGTCCATGGTTGTGCAAGAAATTTGATTTTGGAATTTCACCAAAATGTCGATTCACTATGCATAGGGGTCTATGATGAAACTATGAATAATTTTTTTTCAGTACAAAATTAGATAAATCTGTACATTTATGTATGCTTGATTATTAAGATTATTGTTCTTGATTAGACTAGAGTGGTTACAAGTCTATGGTTGTGTAAGAAATTTGATTTTGGAATCTCACCAAATGTCAATTTACGATGCATGGCGGTCTATAAGTGTGTGCGTATTTTGTTGGTGATTTCCTATTCAGGAAATATCACACGGACAATCAAAGTTTTCGCCATAATATCAGCTTCTGTCAAAAGTGACCCTCCCCCCAAGATAGGTTTATAAAAAGTGACCCTCCCCCTTGAACTGTTTTCTAAAAAGTGACCACCCCCCCAATTCCCCCGGCCCACCCCCCTCTGTAATTACTGAAGGCTCCCTTAATGTTGGGTTTCAACAACTAGCATACGCGCCATTTAAAAAGTTGTACAATCATGCTTCTAGAAGGGCTATAATCGCCCCCTTCGTGTGACAGCTAGTTTTGTGAGTTTTTCATAATGTGCACTGGTCGGTTATACAGCTTTATTGGTCAAAACCTTGAAGGATGATCAAAGACTTGTCGGCAAACATATCTATAGCCTCGGTTACATGTAGCCTCGGTATATGAAAACAACGATTTCACAATTCCATATGTCTGTCTGAAATGCATGCCCATGAGGCTAAACGGCTGATATTACAAACTGGTGAACCGGGCCTATATTATAGTATGATAGGTCAAAATTGACACTCACGCGACAATATACGCGTGATCAGTCATAGTTGAATTCATAGATGGATTTTCATAGTTGGAAAGTATTTTATTCCAATAGAAGAAACATCACACTGAAGATTTTATTCTTCACGTACATCAGATCCTCTAGTATAATAGCCACTAAGTTCTGCTTTCATCGTTTATTTTTTGTCGCCGCCCTCCTGCCCGTGAGCGCGAGTAGCATTGCAAAACCAACCGGTAAACATACAATGGCTGTACCAGTCTAAATGGAACCCTTACAATGAACTGTTCAGCGCAAAAGGTCACATTAGATACCGTTACCCATCATGATCTCCTGCAAATTGTTTGGACTTTGCTTTGAAGCTGTATTTCAAGTATTCGATTTCATAAAATGAAACCTAACGTTCTCAAGGATGCTACACAGTGAAAAAAGACATTAGAATGTTCTTAAAGCAGGATTCATGTCGTTTAAGGAAGGAAGATACATCAAAGGATTCATCTTCTTCCTTCATAGACCGTATCTTCAATCGATGTTCTTTTAGTATCTCTAAATAACTGCATCACCAGTCTCGAAATTATATTCTTAGTTGTTTTTGTGTGGGTTCTTATGTTTGTGTGTGTGTGTGTGTGTGTATATATATATATATATATATATATATATATATATATATATATATATATATATATATATATGTGTGTGTGTGTGTGTGTGTGTGTGT
>LD343374.1:299790-325093 GCA_001465055.1 Ptychodera flava
GTCAAATTTATTGGATGTTACAGCCCGAGTGATTTAGAGATTTCATTTCGTTGAACCAAGTTAATCAACGGATGGCACAGATTCGAAATATCATATGTTAAATATAACATTCCAGTTGTTGTTCAATAATACAGAAAGTTTTCTTTGGCGGGTAACAGATAACGTATACTCACTGAGCATACCGGTTAAAATGGAATCCACTTTGGCACTTACCTGCTTTGTTAACGTGATTGGTTAGTGACGCTCACGGATTAGCCTATAAGTGGTTGTTTATTAGGTTTATCAGGCTATCTTTCACAGTGGATTAACTGCCGGGTAGGGTATTGACACACAACAAGATAAGGGAGTATGAAAGTATTGAATAGACTGGTGGGAAAAACGAGAGGCGGGATTTTTGCGGAGATCTATAGAGAGATTTCACCAACTCGCTGTCACGTTGGAGAGAATAGTGATTGGAGGTACAGGGTATGGACCTTGAACTTTTTCCGCAGTAGTAGTTTATTCGAAATGTTCTAAACGCTAGCCCTGCAAGCGATACAGCTGGGCAGAATAACTACATGCACTATTTGCCGGCCTAATTACAATGACTTTGTCAGTTGACATTTGTAAAATAGAGTAACTTCTGATTAAAATTGGATTTACCGAAATTATAGCAGGTGCATCTAAGTTTCAAGCCCCTCAGTTTCCGTTAAAGTTTTCCCACAACGCATAAAACTGTCATTTTTTCAATATTTTGTTGGCACTCAGATGTCGGAGGCCTGAAAGAACTAACTCCTCGGCCTAAACAATTAATCTGCATATCAGGATATTAACGAACGCTCCTGGCTGCGGATGGTATAAGCGGAAGTGTGACGAGAACATTTTTCTGTCTCTTTGGTAATTCGCCGGTAGACTTCGAAAGTTTTGAGCACGAGAGCTCGAACCTTTTAACTATCAACGACGATACACCCGTTGCTGTGTTCGTTTCACAATTTGACATAGATTTCTGAGCCTATTTCGTACATTTCATAGACCAAAATTGAGTTCTAATATAAAGTTCCTCTTGAGAGAGCCTTCATAGATTTGAGGTAGAATGAACTTCGTGTAAATTTTCACAGAAACTTAATACATGAAGTGGTCCCTTTGCGCTGCAAATTTCAATTTTAAGTTTTCCACCTCCTCTCATAATACACATGTTGTAATTTTGAGTGAGTAATTACAAAAAGACAATTTAAGAAAGTGAAGACGATAGTAATATCCACCCTGTGGACTCACATATATACGATTTTAAGGGATTTGACCCGTGTAGAAAATGATAGCAACGTCGTAGATTATGTGGTCATGGACTAGGATATGTTACACAACCAATCATGCCGAATTTAATAGGAATTTATTACATATCACTTTTAGGTCAAAGCTGTTGTATTGTTTATTAAATTATCTATTTATGTAGCTATATTCATTATTTATGTACGGTTGTGATTTATTCATTCATTCGTATATCGATTCGAAGTGGCCTGTTGACATCATCAGAGATTAGTCAAACATGATGAAATTTACATATTTTCTCCTTTAAGGTAGATCGTGCCTCGGGGACAGATATTCGGGCTTTCAAACTTTATCAATTCTCTTCTGATATACCCCTTATTGGGGGTTTATTTTAAAGCTCTTGGTTAAAGAAAACTTTTCACCGTCTTAGTTTTTCGAAAATTGAAAATTCTATTTTTCTCCATACACTTAACACAGGGATGGCGGCCATTTTGAATTTCAAATATCTGTAAATCTTAGGTAATTTGTTGCCCTAGTATCCAAATTTGCACGGTGATACCCAATTTTTATTCTCGATTTTGAAAGATTCATCGAGGAAAGTTTTAGCAAAAAGTCTCCTTTTCGAGGCGCACAATACCTCAAAGGAAGAAAAAAATCCTTATGAGCATATGACAGAACAGTCTGTATGCAAGTACTGAAATTTATATAGAATGTAAAGTTTGACAATTTAATGATCAGTGAAGCGCTTGACATTATTTCACATGGTGAGGCCACTCTTCACCGAGGAATTGTCTTCCAGGTTATACATCTTTACAGGTTTACTCGGAATGAGTTGTGATGTTGGTACATGTTGTATATGTAATGTACGAAATGATAACGAATAAACGCAGGTGGGCAGAAAAGAATCTATACTTATCGTTCAGAATACCATGTAGCGGACGCAAAATGTATTTGAAAGATAATGAAAGCGTTCCCTTGCATGCATATTTTAAGGCTGAAATACTTTCCTCGGCATTTCAATCCTGCTTGCCTCATTCACTGGTCCGCAAATTCAATTCCAATATGCCTGCAGGTTGTCAGAGTCCAGGCCTTTGATTTGCTAAAGCCATTTTGTTATATACTGATCTAGTAGACTCAGGATAATAGCATTTTGTAATTTACTAAATGTTACAAATTAAGCATTGGAGTTGTTATGACCTGAGGATATTGTGATCTGTCCAGTGAGTGTAAACACTTTTAGATGTTGACATACTTGGAGTTCAACCTTCGCGGCCTCAAGGGAATTTAGATCGATTTACCCTGCATCGAGGAAACTGCGAAGGAAAAAAGCTGTCAAGGGATAGATTTGCGACAGGACAGTCCGTTCGTTGATAGAACGACATACCTACAGTAAGAGCAGCGGTCAATGCCTTAACGAGCACAAATAAATACCTTTGCTCGGCGATAATTACTAGCCAAATATGCTCATTTTCACCCAGAGTGGCATTTTATCTGCTATCATATAACCTCGCTTTCAGTTTATAACCTCGTATTTGGCGCTGTTGATAATCTTGCAAAAGGTTAACTTTCCCTATTATGTCAGACTTTCTGAAACAATTCTTGCTAAATCAACGCATGCAGGGAATAAAATTAATAACGTTTAACGAGCACGATTAACACTGAACTATTTGTGTAGGCAGTGAGAATGAATAAATGAATCAATCAATCAATGAATGAATGAATGAATGAATGAATGAATATGAATGAATGAATGAATGAATGAATGAATGAATGGTTGAGATTGATTCATGTTTGACTACATTGCAGTCTATTCATCATATACAACCGTGAAGAATTTACAAAAAAAACCCCGAAAACAATAGAAACCTTAAATTTTAGAGTCCTTCCGAATATGTCACTACATAAACACGTTTGGCATTTGCAAAGACGCATGCCCTATTTATCACAACATTTTACCGAACACAGTGAATAAAGATAACGTGATTCAAGTGACCGAGCAAGGAAAGATTTAAATACAACTTAACAGGACGGTACAACATTTATTAATCCAAACTTTCAAGTGTTCCATAACCGCCTTCTATACGCGCCCCGCTTAAACAGGTGACACTCGCCCGTTGCCACTGCAATTCCGCGCTCTCACCAGCAACTTTTCGCATGTATGCACTCGTTTGCTAACTTCAATTTTTCGTTTGAGCTGGTAACAACAACTACAAGGGTTTCGATAAAACCAGAATGTGAAAATAATGCAAGATTCAACTTGTGATCATAGTATTTAGCCACTCAATATATCCATTTCTGTTACATGTAAAAACCCAACTTTATAATGTTGGCGTCTAGAATATCGTGTTAGGAAGGAATTGTGTCCATTTGACTGGTTACTTTGCACCTTACCAGTGTTATTCGGGTAATACCCCAAAACCTATGATCTTTTAAGATGGTGCATCTTGATCTTTACGATTAAATATCAATCTGATGTTTTACGGCAAACGCCACTTCGCTGGAGGAATATGGGCATGAGTATACGGTAATGTTTAAATACTGCATAAAATTTGACCACGCACTTTCATGTTAAACAAGAAGGCTATTTTAATGAACGGAGAGTGTGCACAAGGCTGTGAACCATACAGCTCTAGTACTGATTAGCCAATTTATCAAGACTCCACAGCGGAAGAAAACGAGAAATGCATTAAAATCGGCAGACCATAATATAAAGTATCCGTTACCGGCCTGCTTTATTGCGAAACGCCGATCCCCTTTACATGTTGATCAAGAGTGTGTTATGTCCCGCACCCGATGCACACAGCATGCTGTGAAACATTTTTATGGCTGCTGCATTGTGAGATGTGCGTCACCCGCTATATACCTAAGGGCCAATAAAAATAATGTTCCAAACACTTACACTTAGAGGTTTGCCTCGAGCTCTGTGTTTTTAATTTTCGGGTAACCCCAACCTTAACGATGAGTACGTCATAACGCACTTGTAAAGGACGTTAACATGTAAATGGAAATACTGTGACGTTGCTATAGGGTTAACGTTTCAGTTTAACCGAAGCCTGTCAGGGCAGTATCAGGGAGTTCTGAATACATGATACTTGTTGTGCTAATGTGACCCGAAATTGCTGTGCGCTTTTTGTAGAAATAATCCGACGATACATGTTGTGTTAGTAAAACATAGCTTTTAGTGCCATACATCACAAGGGAGATCATGATATTAATAGCAAATACATATGTATACCCCGCTGTTTCTTGTCATTTAGAGCTGAATGAGTTGTATATCAACTGCAAATTGTCTCCGCCAAGATTCGTTTTTTTTTTCATTTGCAACACCTATATGCATTTGCTACGTATAGTTTTTTGAATTGCCAAGTGAAATTTTTATTCACTTTGGGACTGTTCGCTTTTGAAATTAGCTTCAGTGACGAACGAATGTGAAGCAATGATTTTTTCGGAGTCAGAGTGAATCTAATGAAATAAAAATGAAAGTACGAATTAAAAATGGACACATAAAATGAAATAAAAATGCAAACAAAATGAGAGAATGGAATTAAAAAATAGGATTGTAATGAGAACATAGGACAATCAACTAAGAATAACACAATTGGAACTAATTTGGGATAATTGGATTTTCATATTTTTCAAATTTCTCAAAAGTGTTAAGTGCTATATAGCTGAATGTTTCAATATTGCAAATTACTCGTAAAAACAAGTGTGTAACGTAAAAAGAGAAGCAGATGAGATTACATTTGTATATGAAATAGACATTACTTCACCATCGAATTATCCCAAATTAGTTCCAATCGTGTTGAATGTAAACACAATGAAAAAAGCACATCAAAATGAAAGAAGTGTTTTGCCGCAAATACAGTTATGGCATAAATGGTGTGCCACTTTACATGAAAGGGAGCTTTAGATCAGTAGAAGCAAATCCGCTGTTTCTAGGCTTCTCTCGGCATAGAGATTAATACATTAATGTCGTATAAAGTGGGCATCCTGGCGTCTCATTGGTGTAAAATTTTCATCTCATTATCCAATGATTTCTCCGATAACAAACTTTCACATCACTACATTTTTCACGGACTCGCTGGCCTAAGATGCTGGCGGTACGGTCAACCTCAGCTTAAAAACAATATCCTTTATTTTCCATTCACGATGAATAATTTTCAAAGTGCATTTTGTTCAAGGAAAACCAGCCTCCACGCCTTGTAGCGCTTTTCGCTGAAGGGAATAAATTCGCTGAGATGAACTGTGCATATTCTTTCTTGTAATGTCGCCTGACAACTCCGCTGTCCTAAAGTTGTAGTCATTAACTCACAAAGAGAAATCGATGACACGACGGTGCAAGTGGGTGCATTGTCTGCGACTCCGTGGCGTCATTATCGCGCCAGTAAAGCGTATCAAACAACAAGGTTCGTATCAGGTCACAGAATTTAAGCTAAAACATCGTGTAGTTATGAATACGCATTGCTTGAAGCGATACTTTGCTTACATCTAAGCCAATTACACCATAACCAATTAGCTTATAACAAGCGATCTCGTGTTCTACCCACAGCAGTCACATGAATCTTTAGAACAAAGGAAATAACTTAATGAGACACAAGGGTTACTGTCCCTAGGTGGTTTCAACTTTAGCTACGCTAAGAATGTGATGTTATTGAATCAATGAACAAGTTTTGGGCATCCCCTTCATAGTTAAACTTTCATCTAACTGGTAAGTACATATTCTCAAGAGGGAGAGTTATCGTGCTCAAGGGTGCATCCAATTTGTCTACAACATGAAGATGAATTGAAAAAAGGAATCTTGCTGAGCTTACGGTTTCCACTGACAAGACTTGCATACAATGTTCCGAAAATCTCTTGCGTCTAGCTATTACTTTGAGATTTGATACCATACCCTTTTAAGGAGGAAGCTTTGCAACCTGTTTCATCATTAGGAGCTACGGTGACGAAATATTACTTGTACAAACATTCACCACTCTATCAGCATAACCCTTCAAATGTTTTAGAAAAGCATAAAATGGGCATAAAAATTAATTATTTTATAAATCTATCTTAAGTCATTTCAGGAAGGGCAAAGGCCTCGCCCGAATTTCGCTTCGTGCTATTTAAAGTAGCCCCTGTGTTCGGGGTCTTAACACACGTGCCTCGAAATTGAAAGACTGAAACTTTGCGCAAATTTTCCGTAAGAGAACTTTAAATCATTCACTTTCGAAATAAACAATAAAAATCGAAGATTATCTCGCAAAATTTGGTAATAGAGAATCAAAAATTAACCCGTGAAAACCTTATTAACCCCATGGACCTAAAAATGAACCCCCATTAGTGGCAGACAAAAAACAGTATCGTGAAAATTTGATTGTCGAAATATCTGTCCCTGAGGAGCATTTATACCTTGAGCGACGACGAGTTACTTTAGACAAATCTGGTTCTATAGCTCACTATGGCGTGTAATCCATGCAGAAATTAGCACTTACATTTTCTGATGCGGGCCCATCGTTTTGGTATCCGTTATTATCGTTTTATAATACCGGACCAACGTTTTCTGATGTATGAATATAATTTTGTGGTACTTGATCAAATTTTGCTGATGTTAGGCCAATATTTCCCGGTGCGTGTCCTCATCCTTTTTGGTGTATCGTCCATTTTCTAATGCTGACTCGTATATTTTTTCGGAATTAAACGTGTCTGTCGATATTATACTATTCCGTTGGTGGATATGAAAGGATCACTGATTTTTTTTTCGGGCGTATTAAACCTGTCCTATGGCTTATGTGTTTGTTTTTTGTTTTTAAATTTTGAACGAGCGCTTTCACATGCAACCCCCTAAGCTGTCGTAAATGGTATTGAAAAAACTATGTTACATCGCATATACTTAAGTCACATGACGCCACTGTAATGGTTCTCTCATATATTTAAATGATAGGGAAACTAGAGAAAAGATTGCACTAATTTTAAAGATTATATCAAACTCATCACTGAATAATGGCTACGCTAATTTGGGAAAGTACTGCACTACTCCAGTGCTAGCCTGTTCGACGTAGCAAGATATTTCACTATCATGGATAGCCTCGGAGCGTATGGCTTCATTGAAACCGCTTCAAAATGCTGAAGACCACCAATAAGAGTACTTATTTTGGCATCGATTAACGAACCATAAAATCGCACTCATCATCGCGTGACTTGTCCATTTTCGCAGACATGGCAAGCTATAACAAGATAATCAAACAACGAAGAAGAAACGATGTAAGCTTATTTTTTCGACAATTGAGGTATTTTGTCCTGAAACATCAAGGCCGGAAAAAGGTCAAATTGCCGAACCTTGAATTTAGTCCCAACCATTGACTTCGTACTTTAAGTCAGGATACAGCTCTCCGGTGCTCTGTGTTTTCTAATGATGACTTTGGGGATTCGGGATCGAAAACCCATCGCTGTGTTACCATGAACTCAAAGTCATTAAATTACACTTAAACGTATCCTAGCAAGCATCTTCCTCGAAACTATTCGTCAATCATTATTAAAGCCAACAATCCATTTCAAAATCCAATCGCAACGTGACTTGCATTCATTCAATATTAAGCAATAAACCACACCCTGGGGGACAACAACATCAATAACATTTAAATAAATGAAAACCTGACACCAACGATGGAGCGTTTATTTCAACCAAGTAAATAAAAGGAGAAAGCGACTGAAATGGAGGTTTATTTGGACGAGCAATGGCAAGATATTCACTCGGAAAGATAAAACATCAGAAGTTATCACTGTCTCGTTAGCAAAAGCCATGAACCGCATAAACTATTACTTTTCGAGGATAGTACTCCCCCTTATGATGGACCTTGATTCACAAGAGAGACTTACGAAATCTTGCTTTACATCCTCTTCTATTGATGGTTTCAATCAAGGTAAATCTAAAAATGGTGAAATCACACCATTCTTAGTTTATCATTTTAATATAAGGTCAATCAGTAAACATTTTATGATCTCCATGCTTTGCTAAATGTACTTGATCACAGTTTCCCAATAATTGCTTTTTCTGAAACATGTTACATAACAGTATTGATCATTCTCCTTTTGAATCACCGCCATACAATTTACACATAAGTAAAAGAAGGTAACGATGTAGCAATGTATGTGCATTCCACATTGCAAAAGGCGCAACTTACTAGTTTGCATATTGCAAACTCTGAGTCACTATGACCGAGATTGCCATTGCAAAGACAAAAATGGTTGTTGAAGTAGTTTATAGACAGCCGAAAAGACCTCTTTTAGATTTTTAGATAATTTCGAAAATTTCCTGGACCTTATGTCATCAAAAACAAAATGTGTATTAGCTGGCGATTTCAACATCGATGTTATGTCGAATTCAAAGACCGTCCCATCTTACTTAGAAGTCGTATTATTATTAATACTCCCACTCGTGTAAATGACTTTTCAAGTACTACAATAGATCATGTGATCACAAACATCACAGACCACTTTTTAGATTGTGTCTGCACTGACACAGATATTACTGATCACTTGTCAACTTTTGTAATTGTGAATAACTTGAGATATGTTTTAGACTGTTATATGATTTAAGAGAAATTTTTGAAACACTTGTAAATAAGCAGCGTGTCTCTTTCTTTGAAAAACATACCATTCTCTCACAAACTCAATATGGCTTTAGAAACGAAGAAATATAGCACCAACTTGCCCTGGCAGATATTATTGCAGAATTAACAGATCAGATGGATAATGGTCGCACTACTGTTGGTATTTTTGTCGAACTTAAAAAGGCACTTGACACTATCAACCATGATATACTTTTTCAGAAACCGCAAGCATTCAGTTGTAATAGATTGGAAAGTGTTGAAACCACGTCAAATTAAATGTGGAGTTCCATAGGGTTCCGCTCTATGGCCAACTCTGTTTTTGATATATATCAACGATATTAATTACTCTATTAGTTACTTTAATTTCAAACTTTTCGCTGATGACACTAATGTTTTTAAGTCTTTAGACTCTCAAACACTACTTCTCGACCACATTAATAGTGAATTTCATGAAATCAACGATTGGTGCAAGGCGAATAAATTAAATGTTAATGCAGGAAAATCTAATTACATGGTTAAAATACGTCAAAAACGTGTAACTTTACACGGTAATTTATACATTGCAAATCAACTGCTTGAGGAAGTTTCATCAGCTAGTTATCTAGGTGTAACAATTGGCAATTTTCTTTACTGGAAACCACACATAAAGAATGTGATAAACAAATAATCCCCAAAGTTGGAATTATCTCACGTCTTCGACATTTCGTTCCAAAGTTTATCCTCATCAAACTCTACAATGCCTTCATTCTATCACCACTACTGCTTAGAAATATGGGAAATGCGTACACTACTCTACTTGAATCCATTTATCGCCCACAAAAGAAAATTGTCCGATTAATTACTTTTTCTTATTTTCATGCGCACGTCTCAAATCCCCTTTTTCGTCAACTAAACATCCTATATATTTTCAGACTTAGTAAATGCTGCTCATGCCTTTTTGTTTTTGACTTAAAAAATAACGTTCTTCCAATCACTATTAACACTTGTTTCTGTACTTCCTCGCAACAGGTACTCTGGACGTTCAGTCGAGCATTGCAATTACAGTATTCCAAGAGCGAGGCTTACACTTACTCTATATACAGCAATCAATCCTTGGAATTCTCTACCTTCTTCATTTTAGAAAATAACATTTTTTTTAAGTTTTTTTTTGCCGATGGAATTTTACGGAAATATCGACTTCAAAAACATTAATTGCACTTCCTAAGATTCACATATTCACCTGAATCGCAAGTCGTGAATTATTGAGAATGGGAAATGTAATTTATTTTTATTTACGCCATCGTTTGGAGAGCGAAAGCCTATTTACAGGAAGCCCGTACCTAAAACCATTTACCAAAATAAAGCAATGAGGTGAAAGGTGCCTGGCTAAAGGGCGCAACGCCGAGTATGCCACTCCAGCCACACTCTTGTGATTAGTCCATACCCTGGTGTCTTGAATAATAATAATAATAATTTTATTGTCATATATATACGCTATTGCACATACAATGAAATACATCTTGGTTTTTGCGACATCAAAAGGACAGACAGTGAGATCAAAAAACAAGGAATAAAAGAGCAATACACAAAATATAACAAATAGAATAAAGGAAAAAACATGTTAAAAAAGCGCCGACTTTAGACGTACAAGTGTAGGAACTATGAGAGACGAGATGTGTGAGCTGTCACAGTACTCGATTTACATTCATTTAACATGCGAACTGCTGTAGGGTAAAAACTGTTTAGGGACCGATTAGAACTTGACTTGATGGAAAGGTAACGTTCGCCAGAACGCATCAGTAAGTTGAAACAAATTGTGTGCAGGTCGGTACTGATCATTGACAATGGAGACAGACTTTTTGAGAACACGATCCTTGTAAAGACTGTCTAACGAGGAAGATTACAACCAATAATTTTGCTAGCGGTACTGACGATCCGGTTGAGTCGTTTCCGGCCATTCATTGTGATATTACCATACCAGACAGTGATTGCAAATGTCAAGACACTCTCAATCACTCCGCTATAGAACCTAATCAACAAGTTCTGACTGACACGAAAACTCTTCAACCTCCTCAGAAAGAACAAGCGTTGCTGGCTTTTCTTAACTATGAAATCAGTATTGGTTTCCCATTTCAAGTCAGCAGATAAGTAGACGCCAAGAAATTTGAAAAAATTCCACTTCGGTACCATTTATAGTAAGAGGCGTAATTTCTGATGGATTTTTACGAAAGTCCACAATTATTTCCTTTGTTTTCTTGACATTCAGTTCCAAGTTGTTATTGGAACACCATTTAACTGTCTCGTCCACTTGTTTCCTATATGATGATTCATCATATTCAATGGAACCGCCAAGGGTGGTGTCATCGGCGAATTTACTATGAAATTGTTCTCCTCAGAACTCACAGCACAATCATGTGTAAACAAAGAATAGAGTATCGGTGACAGGTTATTACCCTGGGCTGAACTGGTGTTCAGGACGATAGAGTTTGAAAAGTTACTGCGATTCAACAAGAACTCAAGTATCCATTTACAAATCGAGGGATTGAAATTTAATTTAGTGAGCTTATCATATAATTTAAAAGGTGATATATTATTAAACTCACCATTCTGTCACTTTGAAGGACTTCTATATACCCACTGGGCCATAATGACTACTCCAAACTTTGGAATAATGGCTCATTTGCGGGGGCTCCGAGCTCATTTGCGCATGTACCAAGTCCATTCTTACATTTGTCCTAGTTCGTCCCCTAATGTTGGATATAATTTTTTACAATCACACTGTTGTTATGTAGGTCATTTTCCCCCACTCATGACCTGAGTTTAATTAGTCAAGAACATTCTTGAGGTCATTCTCCTCCATGACCTTGAATTCAATTAGTCATCTTTAGTACTTTCTGGAAATTCAATTAGTCGTGTTTACTACAAGTGAAGATGTTTTTAGAAAGGTAATTAACATACCAGTAAAAGTTCAAGATTGCTCTTATACTCTGTAGATTGAATCATAGAGTATAAATAGGGGACAGCACAATTTTTCAGTCAGACATTTGAGATATAGCGTCTCTGGCGTGTTTACTCCGAGACTTTGGAATCACTCCAGCAGTGTTAATTTCAAGACTTGTCAAGACCTTCACAGCCACGCTGGATTTATACTGTGAACTTTGCACGGACCAACCTCAAACCTGCAAGCCAAGGACTGCTCACTCATCGCTCTCTCTTACTGTCTGACTCAACTCTGGAGCTTTGTGCCGTCCAAGCTGAGACAAGTAGCTTTTAAACGTTTACAGCTTGCACTTAACCCCTTGATGTAGTGATTAATTTTATTTTTTGTAATAAATTTTATTTTCAAGAAAATCGCTGACGTCACCGTTTTTTTTTCTAAAGTAACACTGTACAAGTATAATAGTCCCTTTTTAAGGAAGAAAACTGCAATGTTACACGATTATCTTGCTCAAAATAATTACATGCGTTGCAGGTTACGATGAAAAGAATTTACTTTTTAAGATGACATGCATACCAGTCTTTGGTAGATTCATTGATTACAGTCTTGAAAAGAAGGAGGAGAGGATTCAATAAGACAATAACATAACATGATCGTGACTACAAATGACGTCAGCTGGCGAATTATGATATGTACACGTATGATGGTTTAGAAACAGCCTGCGTAGCACGGTAGCGTCGGACCAAATGGCATATTCCTTATGACACCATAGTTCCATTATTAATATGCAAAATTTGTTTGTTGGAAAATTTTGACTTTATACGGAGGTTACTCTAACCGTAGTCTTTCCCTTTATTGTGTATGCTCTGACAGATATAGTTGTTGCATTTGTGACCACCTATGTCTGATTGGAACTCTCTGCACGCCAGCCGACTTTGTTACAAACACACCTTCCATGTCACCGCAGAAATCGTATGTAACGTGACAGGCCGCTTTTGAATGCAACACTGCAATATAGAACTGTGGTTGTTAGCCATCCTCGAATCTTCTTGCGGTATAGATTTTAAAAACATTCTTTCCACTGCTAGGCAAATGCACTATCTATTGACACAGTCACGTGGATTGCTGAGCGAGCAGTGAAAATGGACAAGGATAGATTTCCCCAGCACTATTAGAAAAGCTTTGCTTTTCCACAGAATAGTCTTGTCATCTGCTTTAAAAATAGGCTTGAAGACACTATTTTAAAATATTTCAATAAAGCTTATTTTACCGAGTCTTTTGTGAAAGTTTCAAGTGACATAAATCATTGATATTTCCTATGAATTCATAGAAGTTACGATTTTAACCTCGCTGTATTACTTTTATTTTCTTTTATTTACTTTACGAAGCTGTGAATTAGGTCGAGCATTAATGTATAGAGAAAGTCGTGCGCAAACAATACCGACGTGTATGGTCGCTAGGATAAACGCTGTATCGTATTAATTTTGCCTAGTGTTACTTTTGTGGAACAATACAATTCAGAATGAACCGTAAACTTACAGCCATTCCTATTCGAAAAAGTTTTGTCTTTGAGAAATCACGATTGCTTCAAAAGTTGAAGGCAAAACTGCGGTGGCCTACAGGTGCCTCTTAATGTTTCGGAACGAAAAATGTCACAGATAATATATTCTAATCCCGACAGAAACAATACACCTTTATAAACTTTGGTCATATTTCTGGAACACTCGCTTCAATTGAATACATGGCAAATCTTAAGGCGATTTCGATTTACTGTTGAAGTATCGAAATGGCAAGTACGTTTAAAACTGTCATAAATTTCAGGAGAGATGGGAGGGAGCGAGGGGGGGGGACAGACAGAGACAGATAATACAATCTTGTTTAGAATGACTCATGTGATGATTAGTTTCTCCTATATACAATCTCTGAATCAACATCGGTATAACTGAGAAAAAGTTCGGCACATTCAAGCTATAGTGTACGGACAATCAATCACGTTTCCACGTGAGTAGTTTTGCCAATACTGACGCAAACAGTTATCCGCAGTGAGCCTCAATCTATAGATTGAATTTTCTTGTTATCCATCATTCTCAAGATAACAACACGCACTTCAAGTCGCTGTTTGCTGAAAGGAAACCAGTTTTGCATCTTGGGGTGTCTTTTTTTACTGAAGCATGGTTGGCGGAAACAAATTCGAAAAACGAACTGTACATTCTTTTAAAACTCGCAACATACAGTACTTCGATGTCCCCAAGCTGCAGTCATTTACTAACAGGGAATCGATGATACGATGGGTTTTTTCCTCTGCGACACGATGGCGTCGGTATCTCGCATACTGAGTCAGACGTCAATAGACGTCCATAGGTAATAATTAAAGAGTAAAATGCCAGAATCATAGTGTGCTTACATAAAAACCAATTATATCACGACCAATTAGTGTCGGACAAAGTATCTCCTGTTCTGAACTCAAAAGTTCAGCTGAACTTACGACCAGACAAATTTGTTTTGTCCCGCATGGTTCTAATTTCATTAAACTGAAATTTTAAGTGATTTAAATCATCACGTACATTGCATACACTTACTTCGGTGAAATTTCAATGTGAACAGGGTAGCTACATAAATTAATGAGCTATAGTTATGCAAGCATCTCGTACTTGATTGGTTAAGTGTCTGTGTCAGCAATTATTATATGAAATGCAATCTAGGATTTGGTAGAACACCATGATGTGGGTGTGAAAATTAATCATAGTACTTTTTACATCGAGAATCCCCTTTTGTTTCTATCTTCTTCTGCTGGTGGACATTTTGCACTTTCACTGATGAAGAAGTCTTTGAAAGCTTATACTCCAGTAACATTCAGTTGATCATAGCGTGCTATCAAGACCTAAATTATATTGTATTCAAGAGGAACACGGCTACATTGTCTTTTTAACAGTATGTGAACAAATTGAAAATATACCTTGTCGAGATTATAGTTTTTAGTAACTCTTGTTAAAAAACTTCACTTCCAAACATATAGTGGACTATAACATCTCTTGCGTCATGCAATGTAAGTGTTATAATAATGTTCGAAGTTCGGGCACATTAGAAGAACACTGAGCCATACCCTCCTTATGGTTGAAATGGTGCTTGTCTGGGGGTGCTTTAATACGTGACAGACCCCTAAGATGGAGTTTAATTGTACTAAAACTCTGGCACTCCTACAGTCGTATGGCCTAATCCAATAGCACAGACAGTGACGGTAGAAGTTAATAAAAAATACAGTCACAATTAAAGAGCACTATCCTGTGAATACAAGGCATCTTGTTGCGTTGCAGCGATTTTGAAACGAAGGGAAAGTATTGCCTTGAACTTGAACTCGGTCGAGAAGTTACATATGGCTACACCTGGAAAGTATCTGCATGGCAACCGAATGCCAACCGTTACTCTAACCCCTTGTCAATTACCCATCAGGCACTAACCAGTACATGAGTAGCCTGTCCCCAACCAAAGCCAAACTGACGGGGTAGTAAATGTCCGGGGTCGCCGTCCACATACAGTATGATCGATTTGGGCCACTTAATTGCATTTTAGGATGGTTGCCCCCTGGATATTTGCTCACCGTACACTAATTCTAACCGTATCCGTTGCCAAACTGGTTTGTAGGAGATGTTCAGATGGTGAAATTGTGAGGGCATTTGTCCTAATGCCGCAATTTCTTTTTCCGATTGTGTCGAGATTTTGTTTATTAAATGACCAAAAATGATATCAGTTGTTGATGTCATCGTTTAATAAGTTATGTAATATTTTTGTTGTTGTTTGATAATGTTACATTTTCAATCTTGATTCTTTTCCGGTAAATTTTCCTAAAACGTGGCTATCTTTCACGTCTTTCACAACAAAGTCCCTGGTCATTTAGGGTACCATATATATCGTCAATAAAGCATTATATATACAACAGTCCATATACTTAAACGGACAATAAATCACAACAATATCTGAAATTGTATTTCTAATTAAATATTAAAACCCATAAAGCAACGTGGACATGCCTAGCACCAACAGCTCAACATAATGGGCTCTCTTATCCATTATTTAGGCGCTTGTTTTATGCATAACTTTCAAACGACTGTGGATTGATGATGAAGACGTGTCCCTAATGTCACGTCGTAGTCGCGCAACAGATGGCGAGGAACTGGGATTATAAAATATCAGCGATATGAAACCGATTCTGAAAATATTTCTATAGCGCTATACCTGTCACATTTGCTACTCTTATTACTAATACTCCAATATTTATTAATGCCATGGCATTAATGCAATTATCATTGTCATTTTAAGGTGAATGTTACATGTCTAATAGTGTTACACTCAGAACATAACCTTTAAATGGTGCTTTGAGCTACCATCATCAGTTTGACAAATCCAACAGATTTTTTTGTTCAAATGACACACAGCGTTTTTATGGCATTTATGTGAATTAAGGTTGTGTAATTGCTGTTAATTTCAAAACTTAAGTAATAACACCTATTCTAAAAACAGCTTCACCAAATTTTGACAAGCTTAGCGGCACGTTTGATCAATATTAACTCAAAGTACTAAAAGTGTTTAAAAATACAAAATTGTGCCAAATCATGCTAGTTTTATTGCCAAGTACCCAATTAAAACTCCACTACTTTAATCTTGATTCGTATTTGTCAAGCATCACTCAATTTAATCTTATTTTCAATCACAACATTCCAGCAATATAAAATGTAATCCCCTTAGTAACGAATTAATTCAGAAAACACGGGGAAATGTAACATTCAACTGCTGTTTACGGAACAAAATCGTCACAGCTACAATTATTGCTACATTAATTATCTTTTAAAATGACAAACTTTACTGCAGAGTAGAATGACTAGGTTCTCGATAGCACATACGACATTTGCGTTATTTCAACTGACCTTGCGTAGAACGCCCAAAATTCTATGACGCCTTATATTGGTGGCCATTTTAGAAACAGCAAAGATTTTATTAAAGCAGAATTTTCTCTGCATATTGCTTGTACAATTGAAATAAAGAGTAGATTCACAGCTTCCACTTAACATATTGTGACGCAGACTTGGTTTGAAACTAAATTCATGAACACAATGTGCAGAAAGGAAGCTAACAGATTAGATGAAAATGATATGGCCCCTCAAAATTTAGTAGCATATAATTTTCCTAGGTGAGAGAGAGAACAAAATAATAAATAAACCAATGAAGAACAATCATAAAGCGCGAAAGCAACACACACGGAGCTGTAAATCAATCACACATTCACTTGTCAGACAATTTGCTGTAATTTTGAACTTCCAGACGTTTTTCTAGATGTGTGACGCGGACGTCAAAGCTTTGGTCGGTGCAAGGAAGTGGTCTCGCATTACCGCCTTCTTCGAGGATGTCACTTTTGTTGTGTTTAGAAAACACAGGGTGCTTTCAGCGTTTAGAAGGACCTCATTTATATCGATCTCCAAATGCCCCTGTATCCGTGGTGAACCCAAAAAACGAGAAGTCGAAGGCTATTTAAAAGGTGAAACAAAGAAATCCATCAACAACTGGTTACCCGTCCCCAGAAAATGTCGAATCTCCGCAAAGGTACATTCAACTGCCAAATTCCGTTTTCAGGGTCTAAGGTCACTCCATACTCCCAACAAATTTACCGGGGAAAGTGTCTATGATAGCTCACACGAGTTAATGGTTGTTACAGTCTGTGAAGGAATTGTCTACGATAGCGGGATATTGGCAATTATCAGCACGACGTCTTATATACTGCCAGCCATAATATCCCCCTCTGATTGGGTACAAAATGTTATGCCATATACAATCACATACAATACGTTATCTTCGTGACAACATGAAATTAAAATAGAAAAAACGACGCTTCGAGCATTTTTCAGTCTGTGAGTTTCGATATGCGTGTCTTCTTTGTTTCTGTTCAAAGAATGCTGCCCTACTTGGAATAACAACCTCGTAAACTTTACCCGAGTTTAACTGCAAGTAACCCTATGACTTCCTGAAGCGCTATACATGATCTTCAAAACATCATTGTACCCTTTTGCCTTTAGATGATCACACTTTTATTGTAAATCCATCTACTCCTTACTGTACACGTACCCCATGGGTCTTTATAAAAGTGCATCCCAGACCGATAATATCCTACAAGGATAAAATTCACACAGTCATATGTCTTCAGTAATACCTACATGTAATGAAACAAATGGTCAATTCGTGGAAATGTTGGAGTATGCCTGTCTGTCCATCTATCTGACTGCTTGTTTGCTTGTCTGTCTAGCTGCCTGATTATATGTCTGGTAGGTAGGTAGGTAGGTAGGTAGGTAGGTAGGTAGGTAGGTAGGTGGGTGGGTCGGTAGGTAGGTAGGCAGGCACGGAGCGAGCAGGCAGGTAGGTAAGTATGTATGTAGACGTTTTCTCATAGCTTTTTCATATATTTTATCTGTCTGTGTGTATTTTTAGAACACACAGTAGATGTAAGGACTTACGTGGTTTCTTATTTTATAAGCTAATAATTATCAGTGAAATTTTCATGATTTTTGGCAAAACTGTTGATTATTCGATAGGCTAAAGGAAAGCAGCAAGTCAGCTAAACTATACTGTTTGTAAAGCCTCAATTGCTATGTTGTAAGTGTATTGGAGATGTAGTTAGGTAACAAATATCTGTAGCATTCCGTTATTTGATCATATTTCACAAGTTTGTAAACAGATAATTTTATGGAACGATGCGAATCTACACCTATTTGTAAAGTAATTATTAATACATGTTTCACTGAAATGCCCCTCTTTATTATAAGATGTATCTTACATACAAGCAAATTCTTTCGTTGACAAAAATCTCAATCAGAACAAGTAATTGACAAATTGTTCACAAGCATTTCACAAATCCACAAATGCGAGATCCAGGGATTAAGAAGGAGAGATTCTTATGTACAAAGAGTAGTGATGTGGGATGAACGGTGGTTATATAGATTCCGATATTTAAATCATTTATTTGGATATTTTAGAGTCCGGCTCTCGTAAGAAGCAATACTCAAGTATGATTTGCTAAAATCATGCAAGCACGATATATTATAATATCACAAAAGTATGCATACGTGTGTGATTCATAACCACATCTTATTTTAAAGGGACATAAAAAACAGTAACTTGTGGCAAGTTTTTCAGTATTCTTCGTCTGTATATCAACTACCGTGTCTGACCCTAATCCGTTTGTCATGCTGAAATTTCGAGTATTCTTTTTGTCAACACAGCTTGTATGTGTGTAGTGATCATTGTTTATTGTTTACAAATGAATTCTAGTCCGGACTTGAATACAATTTTAACAGTAACAATGTAGATTATACTCATATAGGTTGTGTTGATATGCTAGGTATTCAATGCAGAAAGTGTAGGGAAACCACAAAACAAAAGTTCTGAAAAAATAGCCAAAAGATACAGTTTATGGAGCTTTAACTGGAGTTCCAGAGCTGTTTTATTGTTCCTCAGTATTTTACTGTCTTACCCATGTGTATTGTACGGACAGTTGTCGTTTTACAATAATAAATGCCAACTGAACTCGTCACTGCCGCAACCGTCTATAAATCTCTAGACATCATATTGACAGGAAATGTGTTTCAGAGAAATTATTGCTCCGTTTGAGCGTACAGCAAAACGAGCAACCAGAGACCATAAATCGAGCTCGTGAGTGCGTTCAACTAGTCAAACACTGACCTATATTGTCACCGTTTATTCCAAAGGGAATTCATACTGACATCAGCAATATTAATGAATTAGAAAAAATATGCATTTTCTTGGTCGAATTTTACGTCATAGTTAAACCCTTCATTGTGGCAATAAATGTCACGCTCACTTTGAAATCCACTTTCCCAAAGAAAACTCCTGAATCCCTAAAGAGATTAAATTTAATTGTAATTTCAGATTTCATGATTTTTTCTCACAGTAAGAACATAAGTGATAACTGTATTCACGTCACGTCACAATGAAGCATCGTTTTAGATGGTAAGCGAATCGTTCAGTGATTTTTTACGAACGAGTTGGCCGATGTGCGATTGTCGATGTAGCCATGGAGGGCGCTGTTTAGAAATGTCAAGTCTATTGCGGTCTGGCGACAACTATAAGTTTTGTATTTGACATGGACATGAAATGAACCTGCCTCATGATCTATCCTGTCTAAAAGGTAAATCCATTTTGTTCAGAGGTCACAAACAATATCATTCGTTTGCATTCAGTAAAGGGGTAATTTTTGACACTTTTGCAGTTATGTACCATCGTCATTTTGTATACTGAGTGACTTTATGCAAGTATTCCAAGTTTTCTTGACATAACAAAATGGTCTAAAAAGAGCATCTTTGTCCCTTGAAGCGCAGCAGAAATTTTCTGCATACAGCCAAACCCACTGTGAAAATACCAGGGTCATGCTAGGGAGCTTATCAAGGTCTTTAGGGTGTCAAAAGTAAGACAAGTCGATAAAATTCAGTGTCAACATGATCATTGTTTTATTATAAAATTATAATAAACTATTTATGAAAATATTGAAATGGGGATTACTTTCACAAATGCAAGATTAACCATAAGAAATGATGTGTTCAAAATGAACGCTAGTGAAATTGTAAAAACTGATTCAGCTGCAGAAATATTTCAGCTTTCATGAAATTCTTTAAAACAATCTGTCCAGAATAAAAACTGTACAAGACTGACACTTGTTCTTTTTATTGTGATTCTACAAACTTGATCTGCATGAATTGACAGTAGATTAGGCTAATAATCTCACATGATCATTGAAAATATCATTCTGACCAGTGTCCCAAATATCAAAGCGTTCTGACCTGCGGTTTTGAAGATTTTCAAAGATTTTTTGACCAAAAGTGACAAACACTACCTTACAAATAAAAATGTGCAAATTTCACCATGATTTGAACAAACCTAACTGAGGTCAAGAGAAACTGCTCTGAGATTAAGACAGCAACTGCTGGGGGTTCCAGAAAGAATCATTCACAATAATACAATTGAAAACAAAATAATTATTGATGCTCAGAGAGAGCAACGGAAAAAGATTTAGATTCATATACTTTCCATAACCCATGGTCAATTCATAAGTCACAGAGAGACAAGAACATTTAGTTTCTCTTTCATTTACCTTGATAAATAAATTGAAACAGCTGATACAGTACAGAAGCAATCGGCATTTGTATCAAAGATAAATATGCAATTGAATACTGAATTTTATATGTAATTACAGAGCTAATATTGTATAGCAGGGCTCGAAATTAGCGGTAGTCCCGTGTCCACTGACTACCAACTTTTCTCTGGGGCTACCAAAGTCCATGAAATGGTAGCCCACACGGACTACCAAAGCCCGAGACCTGAAATTCAGTCAGTAGTTGGCATGCAATGCCTGCTCGCTCACTTTGGGATGCAGTAAAACCATGGATGTATTTTTAGTACATCCATGGTCAAACCCAGCTAGACACAGAAAGGCCAGACTATGACTTTGTTACACAGATTACAAAGAGTAAGATGACCGATCGTGTGGCTGAACTTCGCAACAAAGTTTCAATATCTATACTAAAAAATAATATGTAAAATACTTGAATGACAGGCACATTGCATTATCAATCACACTTACACGGAAATTATGCCTCCTCCGTACAGAAAGGCCCATGCTCTACTTTTAGCCCTGCTACAGTACCGGTATGTCTCAGTGCTGAGATGGTCGTATCGTTATCATGACAACTATCAAAATTTGCATACAACTCTGAGAGTAAAACGGGTTGCCAATAGATCACCAAACTTTTGAGTATCACTATCATCCATTATACCTGTTTCTTGGGTATTAAAGGAGGTGTGAAATATTCACATTAAATGACTAGAAAATTCACTTTATGAGCAGAATCTAGATAAATAGCTATTTCTTGTCCCGGCAGTCTATGCTTTGGGTAACGAAAAGAGATGTCCCTGAACTAAAAATATGCATGGGCTACCAGCCATTGCCATTGGGCTACCAACTTCAGAAAATGGTAGCCCCAGTGGACTAACAGGGAAAAAGTTAATTTCAAGCCCTGTATAGGGCTCAGCCCTTGGTGTCGCGCCAGGGGTTAAGATTAGCAATGTTATTTGTATTGATTCATGATAAAATACAATAAATTGTTACTTCATATGACAACTATGCCCACTTTCCCTCTGATGGAAGCAGTTCACGTACATACACAACGTCAAACCCTGCAGCAGTGCAGGTATAGATTTTCTGTAATGTGTACAAATGTTGGACAAAAATTAGCAATTTTTACCATGATAACAGCCTATTGCGTTAAACAAGGGACGTATTATGCAATAATTATCATTGCAATGGTAACCGCACTGCCCAACTTCCACTTGCAAGCTGAAAACTACAGCGTTCAGTCTAAAAACTGGCAATTTTTGAATCTAATTATTGACACAGGGGGCGCTTTTCTAAAATTCAATCCCAGCATTCTTTGCGTATGCCCGGTTCATATGCACGACAGTTTTCTCTCTTTTTCTATTTTTTATGTGTTATATTAACGATATTTTGTATCAATGACAAGGTGGATAATAATACTTACTGGCTAATAAAAGAGATATATTTTACAAATGGCATGTTATATAATAATTTGCACATTTCATATTTGTTTATTTACGAGCACTCAAAAAAACATGGCGGCGCCCATAAAAGTAGGGTACACTTCCGGTTACTCGCATAGTATATTATGAATCTGCGCATGCGTAGTAAGTAAGCCGCTGGCACGACTAATACAATGTTTTTGTGTACAGTGCAAATGAAAAAAGGCATCCCATAATATTGTTCACAGGTTGAAGGTTTTTGAGAGGTTGAAAGTACACCAAAGAATACTCTCCTTGGTTGAAGGTATATCCTGCAATACCTGTACTGTTCTGAAGGTATATTCACATATGTGCCTGTATTAAATTGTTGAAGGCTATTTCTTTACAGTGCAAATCTTTTAGAAGTTTTTCTGACAAATTATGATACATTTTACATAATGACAAGTTTAGAGGATCACTTTGAAATTATTGAAATAATGATACATTTTGTATCTTTGAATCTTTTAAAGTGTTGTGTACATCGCACTGAGACATTTGTGGAATGTGTTTTTTAAGAATTAAGTATTATCATCATTATTATTATATTTTACATTCAAGACAACACACCTTCAAAAGGTCACTTTCAAATTATGATATATTTATACATCGATGATAACACACATTTAAAAGATCTCTTTCAGAAAGTAGCCGCAACCAGAATTATTGTTCTCCTTTCACCAGATTACTGTTCAATCTTTTCAATTGTACCCTTGGTGCCATTCAGTAAGACATAGTCTCCTGTAGAAATAAAAGCACAGATACTAGTCATTCATTCATTCATTCATTCATTCCCTCATTCATAGATAACATGTATAACCATGGTCCAATGTGCTTTGGGCGAGACAAGTGTTATGATAATAAAGATATAAAGAACCCAATTTTTTAGTTGTATTCTTTGATTGAAATCTGCACATTACAGTCATAGAATTTTTCAATAGGACACTTTTAGATGAGAATAGCCTGCTGTTGCTGCTAAGACTGCCAGTCTAGCTCAAAATAAGAATAGTGTGATTATGTTTCACAGGATGATGATTTCACTACCGGTATTTTAACATGTAACACTCTTCACCAATATGGGTTAAATCATGACTGAAAATTAATATGGACTCAAGCATAGCACCTAGCACACATATTTACCTGATTGGAAGACTGATGTTGCATGTTTTATATTGACAACACAGGGCAGACCATACTCTCTCGCTACAACAGCACCTACAGGATGAAAAGTTGAAGACTAAAAACCAAGACTTTAAAACGCGTTTGAATGTGCATAACTGACATTATCATTGCTACAATCTATGTCATTGTTGACACATATGAACACACTGAAAAACTTTGGTGTATCATGAGCTCACTCGTAACACAGTATTATCAGGTTCTGTTTCTGGACAAAAGTTCCTGTAAAATGAATGACCATTTTTAAATTACCGTGAGAAAGCAGACCCCCTAACTCTGTGACCAAACCACCAATCAGTGGAAAGTACGGAGACCATCCAACATCAGTGTAACACACAATCAAAACATCGCCACTCTGTGGATAAAATCAGATACAAGGCTTGAAATACATGTATCTGGTATTGATGGAACCTTCCCTCATGTAGATATTATTGACTCAGGCAGAATGCGCCTCAAGGACAGATACTTGGACTCTTAAACTTTTACAATTCTTTTCTGATTTACAAGTTGTGATGGTTCGTTTTAAAGCTCTTGGTGTGAGAATAATTTTCACCATCTCACTTTTTTGAAAATTGAAAAAATTATTTTTCTCCATAGATTTAAACAGGTGTGGTGGCCATTTTGAATTTCAAATATCAGTAAATTTTCGGTAATTTGTTTCTCTAGTACCAACATGGTGACCCCCTGATTTTTATTTTTGAATCTGAAAGAGAATGTTGGAAAGATTCCTTGAGGAAAGTTCGAAGAAAAGTTAAAGTCTTCAACTTTAGAGGCACATACTACCTTAATACCTGGTACATTATGCTAAAATTCATTTTTATAAACATTAATCAAGGCAAGATTTCAGTGGCACCTATGTAATTCACTTTGTAGAGAAATGCACTTTGTATTCAAGAATTGACATACAAGTAATTCATGATTTTGTACTTGAAAGTCTATGTTACTTATCGAAGGAAATCTATCAGTATATTTTGCGATCTAATGCTGAGCATGAAATATACCAGTATTGTATCTGGTGTGGATACTTTGAGTCCATGATTGGGTTAACACTAGCTCTTGCACGTAAAGGGACAGGTCGTCCCACCTGTGGCTGCACAACTTTCTTCTTGATGAACATGGCCTCCTCCAGAAATTGGCAATGAATGTCATGCAAATTTGATGCAAATTCGATGCAAATTCAGCATTTGATGCACATTCATAGTTCAAAAGTTTTGTAGCTTTTCAATCACTGCAAGAATTTACCAAATAAACTTCAAGTTACCTTCATCCTTTGTTTATATGAAGCTGCTTCAGCTGTGGTCACTGGTTTTCGTACAGCCGACATTTTAAAATTTTGGTGATGCACAAGGGATGTTGTGCATAGCAAGAGACCTGTTATATGGTCCCATACACATTGCCCCAGATGGTACGACTCCTCCCTTTAATATGGAATTGAGAGCTGATCCAAAACTGACGGGAATGTGAGATGGTTTTACTTACTTGTATATTGTGAGCATCTTGTAGTTTTCTGACTACCCTAGCAACACCCTTGACAACACCATGACATACTGGCATACCTAGTACGCGAATATGAAGATTTAACATGATCAGATTCTTTTGTTTTTGTTTTTATTTATTTATTATGGTACATCTGGGAATAATTAAAAATAAATAGTGTCAATGACTTTGTGCTCCCATTTTGATCTCAATCAATTGATGTATGAAGAACTCAGTCTAATACAGGTCAGTGTTTTGAACAAAA
>LD343374.1:340528-368013 GCA_001465055.1 Ptychodera flava
TTTCCTATACCTTGTCTGGTTGTGGAATACAAGTATTTGAGAAAGAAATCCCTGCAAAGCTCAGTTCTTCTCAGATGTGTGACAAAAATAACTGTTGTGCTAAATGTAATTTTTGATTTCTGTATCTGCAGGATAAAGTTTTTTTTTGATTCATTACTATTTATGTTGCCTACCTCCATGGCAACGGGTACATCAGCACTGGCAACATCTTGGCAATCAGAAAGTAACAATGCTACGTCTGAGAAATTCTCTGTGTTCCATGCTGTTGACAAAAAGTTACATGAATTGAGTGTTTTTCTTCACTGAATCTCTATATTAATTCAATGACACTTGGTTACTTTGGCAAAATCTCATAACATCATAATTATTACCAGTGAGCAGTACATTATTTTCATTGACCCTTGATGAAATTGCCAATTGAAAGTTACTTTTTTGCATTCATGCAGAATTTATTATTTAATATAAATCACACAATATCACCCTCAAAGTTGAAAAATAATCAAAAATTACCAGGGCTAATAAAACAGTGCTGCCAGTTTGGATGGCATAAACATAGAGGACTCCATGAAGAAATGTCCTTTCTTTATAACCATATTATTGAATGTAACCTTCAAAATGGTCTGACAATAATTGAACGCACCTATCCATTTCTTATCTTTGCTTATAAAATGAAACAAACTTAAGGCATAAAAAGTGCACTGACTTGCTTCCAGTACTAATGTAGTCACAAGAAAGCTCTATTCTAATGAACAAAATTGTGAACTATAATATAAGACTTACAGTGGGATAATCTTAAATCATGGAATATCAATGCATCCTTCTTTGTATGTTTTTGATGAAGAAGTAAAACAGCAGACCGAACCTGGTGTTGGTGAAATACTGCTAACACTGAACTGTAAGAGGTATTACTTACTGCGAGTAGATGAAGCTATGATCGCCACCACAACTTGACTCCACATTCCTGACAGTGTACTAGCGGTCACCGAATCATCAAATGCCTGAAATTAAAACACGAATTGTTCACAAACGTCCACTAAGGAGAGATTATTGGCTTTCTGCTGATCTTTTGCAGATTGACATTATCAGGCTGTTAACATGCAATTTTTTCCAAGATGTCCTTGTGGAATTTTGATACTCAAACCAGTATGCATTTGTAACAAGGAAATATGTACATTACAAAATATGTATACAGCGATGGCAGCCATTTTGAATTTCAAGCATCAGTAAATATTTGGTAGTTGTAAATATTGGGTAAGTTTCTCTGGTAAAACCAAAACCCCTGATTTTTATTCTTGAGTTCAAAATTTTTCTTTACGGAAATTTCGATCAAAAGAAATTTTAGATTTTCAATATCAAGGCACATGCCACCTTAAATCGAATGTCGGTAAAAACTTATCATAACTTGAGACTTACTTTATCATAGTCAGGAAGTTTTTGGTTTATTTCATTGTACAGATCATTTGCTGTACTTCTATCATTCACTTTATCAAAATGATAGGATTCTGCCATCTTCTTCAATTCATCAAGTTTGTTCCTGGCATCTATCTGACTCTGTGAAGCAAAAAAATCGGCATTAAAGATTTTTTTAATAAGACAGACAATTAAAGGGCCAATAATGCTAACTTTTGGTGATATTTTTATTATCTACGGTAAGTTTTATATGTCAATCGCAAGTTCTTATTCTATTCCCAAAAAATGTTGAAACACCATTATTTATCTTGTCAACATAGCATCCATCTGTGTATAAAATGCACTGTTATTGTTTAGATTTGAATTCAGATTCACATGTCAACAATAACAATGAAGTTTACTCACATTACATGTACAGGCAGAATTAACAAGTTGAATATGTGTTTATCAACTTGTTTTGGGGAGTAGCACAGGAAATTATCGTTAACTATAATTTCTGACATTAAAAACAAAAATAGTCAAAAAATCATCAAAAGATAGCATTACTGGCAATTTAAGAACCCTAGCAATTGTACAGGCCTTGTGTTATTGGTTCTTTCAGCAACAAAGGAAAAGCAGTTGGAGCAACGGCCATCAATTTGACTTTAAGATCCATATCATTCCCAGTTGTTGAAACACAGCAAACAACACACATCACTTCACCTTTGCATCTGTGTTTGATTACCACCAACCTTTATGAATTTCAAAGAGTTGACATGTGTCCTCCACCAAGATAGTGTTCCATTGTACTTGTTCAGCATGGAGTTAGTCATTTCATGGACAATCTGAAACACAGAAATTGAACTTTGATAATTTTGAATTAATGATAGTGTGAATGACGTCTTGAATCTATGAAATTGTCCGTGACTGATTAAAGGAAGGCGTTTAGAATCAATGAAGTTAAAACATATGGCTTTTTTGGCCTTTCAATGAAAGAAAGTTAATTAACAATGGACACAGAAGTAAAATCGCAACAGAGCTCTTTTCATATTAAAGTGAAATACTAACTAACAGCTTTACAGAGGTGATATGAAAGAAATGCTTTAACATTTCTTGCATGTATCAATTTACCATTATCACATTATAGGCAATGTATCCTTACAATTGAGCATACAGTCACATTTTCTACTCCTTGAACAATGCATGCATTGAAAAGCAGGGTGAAAGCAGAGTGTGAAAAAAAAAGCTTAAATAGCAGATACTAGTCATACCAAGTTTATTCCCAACCTGCGAGCATCATCTGGATCTATGCTATGTCCAGTATCATGGCCAGCTGGCAGATGAACTGAGACATCTACCTATGTGGAAAAATATTATGACAATGTGGATGATAAACTTGGAGTTGAAGCAGCTGTGTTTGCAAAAATCCATCGAAATGAACTGACGATAGATGTTAATGGACATTTGGCCCGGATGATTGAAAGCATTATTGCTTCTTAAAGCAGTGATACCATGAACTTTGGTTGTATATGAAACATATGAGTAACAAAACTGAAGTGTAACATTGGTGTTACAATGAAAATTTTTAACTAATGTCAACTTACTCGACCAAAGAGAGACAAATCAGCCATCTCCTTGCTACACAGACTGACCCTGTCCCTTGAGAAATTACCCAGCATCTGAAAAGTAAAAGGACGGTTGTGATTTGATGATATTCTGCAAAAAGGTAACCCCAAACATTGCTGTTACATTGTTGCTGATATGCAAAAATGTGTGTTAAGTTGATTTCGAAAATCAAAAATGTCACTCTGAAAAGACATACCGTATGTATGATCTGTTGTTCAAATACAACGATTCATAGCTACAAGTTGAAAATTATAACACAAAAGTGCAAAAGTTAGAATATGGTAAGAATTCTGGGATACTTACATGCATATTAATGAAGCAATGTGCATGCCTAATGAGCGTAGTCTTGTACACTGGCCAATACTCTGGTAAGACTCCAAACCTCTGTTGCAGGCCCTGTGTGGCAAGAAATAAGTTAATTTCATCTCCAAATTAGATAATATTAATTGTCAAACCTATGTATCAAAAAGATTCCTGAAGACACAATCCCTGAAGACACATCCAATGAGTTAGTTTTATCAACTGTGGAGCATAGCTGACACGATGAAATACCAGGGCTGATAGAAAAACTTTGAATTAATTGTCAGGATGGATATTGGTGTGTAACATGTGCATGTGATAGAACAAGAATGCTGCACTTTCAGAGGTGTTTATTGGTGAAAACCAAGTAAGGAATGGTCATGTGATATAAACCACTGGACCTGATTGGGCAGGTATGTCAAACAAGAAACATACATGTAGACAGCTACCCTAATCCTGTTCCTACCCTTTGCCCGAACGGTACCTAGTGGATAGCACAGCTACCCATCAAACACCAACCCTAACACTATTCCTACCCTTTGCCCAAACAGTACCAAGTGGATCAGACAGTCACCTACATTCCCTAACCTTATTTCTACCACTTGCCCAAATGTACCCACTGGATTAGACAATTACCTACTAGACACCTACCCTAACCCAATTTTTACCGCTTACCCCAATGAGTGGGTGAGAAATGTCTTTACTTAAGTTGGAAATGTCAAGGTGTAATATTCCTGAGACAACATGTAGATACAAACAAACTTACTTGCATGGATTTCTCAATAGATCTTGAAAACACTGATTCAGTGAGTGGTGTGATAGCACCAGGCATCATCTCCCTAGAAACACAAACAAATATATAGATCCTGTATTTGTGATAAGCATTAATTCAAACGACTTTCAAAATACTTCTGTTTTGAGTTTGTTGTTTATTATCAGTGAAATGACCATCTTTATATAGATATTTTGAATAGGAAAGACCTTTCACCAATGTATGCCTTGTGATCTTCTGAAGCCGAACTAAAAAACACAGCTAAACTTTCAATTTACTTGAAGATCACAAATGATCTGGAAGATGAAAATTTTATCAGTAATAATATTACTGACAATGTTTTTTGTTTTCAAGATCCTATGCCATGTTTATACATTATCACTTGCCTACATTTGTAACAGTTACATATTTTCCATCCAATTACAATGTTAGTTTTCTTTGCAGTGTTACACAAATCCAGAATTTTCGACGGCCTTTAATGGCTTTTTCATCCTTTCAAAAGATCACTTCCACAAACTTCCAAAGAACTGAAATAAAAGCACTAGAATCACAGTCTATACTGTACATCTAAAAACATTTGACAGAGATTATTTTTTCAAAATAAAACGCAATGTTGTTACAAAGTATTGAAGTCACACAGCATTAAAAAATAGTAGTAAAAAACCATTATATTTTATTCCTTTTGTTACTCAAAGATACCTGTAGGCTGCCATAGCAATCATAGAAATAACTTTATTATGCCAAGTAGTAACAGTAGAGTTAAAATTCACAAACCCAATGTTGGCTGTAGTCACCCATTCATGATCCATAGCTAATGGACTATCAAATTCAGTCATTAAACTCTCTTCTGTTTCCATTTCCAATGTTGTGATTGGACGAGCCTGTTCATAAACAAAAGAACAAACACCTTGTGGTATTGGCCATCATGTTGTGTTTAAAGAGACAACAGCTAGAACTTTGGACAATGTTTTCATCATTTTTTTTGAAAAGTCTTCTCCAAATTTTTTTACCTTTTAAAAGTATGTTGCGATACAAGGTTGTAACCAAGCAAACACACTGTGCCATGTACAACAGACAATGTTATTGTTGGCTAATGAATTCCTGTATAGACTATATATAAAACGCTGTTGTCAACAATGACGTACGACGCAATCAACACACAAGTACAATAGGTATGTAGTTGAACACTCGATGTTAATTTCCACATAATTTTGGGAGTAGAACAAAAATCTTTATTTAAAAGCCAGAACAAACGCAGTTGCGAAACAAGTCATTATCAATGACACAGTCCCCCTTGGTTAATGAATTTGGAAATCACTGGCAGAAATGATGGTTATATTTAAATGTATCACAAAACAAATTGACGTGCATATGTATAAGATACCTGAGCCTAATCCTTTTACCAAGTTTGAAAGAAATAGCTCCAAGCATCTCTGAGAAATTTGTGTGAACGGATGCAAGGACATGACCAAATCTATAAGCCTCCCCATACTTTGTCCATGGGGACTAATAAATTAAATGTCACAGCTTATAGAGCCTATAAATTTCAGAATTCAGGCATTACATCAATTAATGGAAGAAAAATTAGACATAAAACACAATCCATTAGGATTCTGAAAGCGAGCTTTCATAATTCACGGACAATCTTATATTTCTTGATGTAAACCATGACTGAGAAGATTCATACAGTTTGCAATCATATCTACAAAAGCAGATGTGATTTCAATAATGACTGTATGTGGAATAAGACTGGGGCATGCACTTGAATTTCTGTAAGGTCATGTACTGGCAGATTGTAGAGCCACGCCATACTGGCAGATTGTAGAGCCACGCTGTCTCACCAATAACATACCTGGAGGACATACACACAGCCATCTTTAATTGCCCATTCCATGTCTCTGGGATTTCCATAGTGTTTCTCTATCTGTTGTGAACAAATAAGATACAAAGAAATTGTGGTAAACATTTGTAATATAACTGATGTAACAAATCTAGTCTGGAGTAGAATTCACTTGTCAACAATAACAATGCAGACTACTCATGTACAGGCTGAGTTGACAAGCTCAATACTATGTATCTCATCATGCATGCTTTGGGAAGTTGGACAAGATAACGTACTTGACGTTAAAAACAAAAATAGTGAGAAAAAATCCTAAAAAGTCACAGCTACTGACTTTTAATGCCAATAATTGCGAAATACACGTACTGTAAAGACACTGAACGATAAGTTAATTTGTCAATTTACAAAAGACTCACTTACCAACTTTGCAATAGCTGCCAGTTTGTATATGAATTCATCAGGTATTGAACACTTGCTAGCATCGGTATCAGCCACTGTAGATGTCACAGTGCCACCATTCTCTGTAATCAGGTAAAGGCCATTGTTGAAATATTACACCGCAACATTATGGCAATATCCTGCATGTTTCTAGTGATCTGTTTTTCAACTGAGCTATGTGTACATACATCATCAAATACAAAGGTCATATTATATCCTGCATAATAATCTCTAATGAGAGTAAAAATAAAGAAAAATTTCCAAAACACATGAAGGGATATCTCAGTTTCCCATGAGGCTTGATAGAACAGTGTAAATGAGCAGAAACTAATGGAAATCTATGCAATATTCAAATTGCAAAAATATCACTTAAAAGTACCAAATCTGGCAAATGATTGACTTTAAGGATGTGTTCCTCAGAATGTTGATGTAATGACTTCAAATATTTGCAACTGGTTGACTGTGATAATAATGTTTTGAACATTCTTACAAAAAAAATATTTTATGGAGGTGTCACCCCCCCTTTCATGCATGTACTATGAAATAGTACAAATGTACTATGCATATCCCATATAGAATATCGCAGAGGGTTGCACACAGTTGTAATTATAATAAATGACTCTCAAAATATGTGAAAGTCCAAGAAGATCCCATTGGATTCCAGTAGGACTTTACTCCCAGCTTTCCCATATAGAATCTTTATGAAGGTCAATGATATTACACAACGGGAAAGATCAAATCACCAGCATACGTGTATGTATTGGCTATACACTTTTCCAGCTATTTTATGTGAGAGAATTATCACCAACAATATCTGTCTCTCCTAGCCAATGACAAGCAGGAAAATGAAATCGGACAACACACACAAGGATTCAGTTTTTGTTTCTACAAATGAAAAATCACTGTTCATTCATTTAAAGAGATCAAAATCATGACCTACATTAGGAGTTCACATTATTGTATGCCTCTCACCTTGTACTTGAAGTTGCTCTTGTTTTGAACCGATGTCTTTGGAGATTATTTCAAAGTTGCCATTTTGAGAACAGGACAGTGTTACTGTGTCTGGCTCTGTGCTACCTGAGACAACACTCTATTGATCAACAGAACACAAATACATGTACGTGAAATTAAAAAAAAAACTGACTTAAAAAGTTCACTTAAATTACAGATATACACTGTCATTCAAGACTGTGCTGACATATTCACTTAAAAAGTGTATTTGTAATATGCTTTACATTTAAAAGTCTTGTGCCTTCTCATAATCCATACTTGGTTTATTTATTGGGATACCTTAATCCCATGGGAATAATCACAGGTTTGTTCCATGAAAACTTGGCTCAAGTAGTGGGAATCTTGCCATAGAAAGTTGACATATCAGTGGAATTTGCCATTTTTAAGAGCCATCACACTGGAAAAAAAATTTTCTGTATAGAATATAACGCAACCACAGACATTTTTCTCTGTCACTCTTTCACAGGAAATGTAGCTATAATTAATGACTTTTGTCATTACAAAGACCATGGGCATTGTGGCAAAAATCCAAATTTTCAGTAAAATGGGGTCACTTAAAGACTATGCTTCAAATAAATCTTATCACAAGATTCCACAGATTTATCTGACTTCACCCTCAGAAACAATCTTTTTCAGAAATTTGTCCAGAGTTGTTTCACAGGAAGCATAGAAAGCCTGGACAATTTTTTTACAAACTCAAATTTCGACGATGTATTTCTGGACATGTTTTGATGCCTGTTTGGACCAAATCTGAAGCTTCCAAACTAAATTCAGTTTTCACAATCTTGGTTTAACTCCATCGAGTTAACATACAGGGTATATGGGCCATTTTGAATTTCCAGTATCTATCAATTTTGGGTAATTTGTTTCACTATCATCAAAATTTGCACAGTGATCATCACTGAAAATGAATGGTCCAATGTTTCCTTGAGAAAAGTTTGAGTGAAAATTTAATACTTTCAGTTTCAAGGTGTGTAATTTTTTCAATCAAAACTTCATGCAAACAAATTGAAAACAAAGGCAGTGTACTCTCCAGGCCACAAGCACAGAAGTTGGTAGTGCAATATCATCACATATTAGACATAGCGCCCCTAGTGGCCAACTATATAAATCTTTTGTCTATTTTGGTAACTATAGTGATGAATTGCTGTACTTTGTTCAAGTTGAAGACAATTGAAAGCATACTTTTTATTGAACGTCCATGACAAGTTAAACAGCTGATAGCATGGGATATATAAATATACTATCTGATTGGGTGAAATTTGCCGAAATGACAGGTTCACAACTAACCTCTCCCAATCCATAATTGGAGTTGATTACCATCTGCTTTGGATGTCCTGTGATTGGGTGCCATGAAAATAACACACCTTGGGAAAAAAACAAAGACATTGGAAGTTACTGCCATATATGCCACTTAGAAAAGCTGTTTATAAATTCTATGACCTGAAGTGACTGAAATATATCATTTGGTGATTCTGACTGGTACAAAATTCAGCCTATGTTAAAGGGACAAAGTCGCTTTTTGACCTTTTTTGTGATATCAAGTAAAACTACTGCCAATTCAGATTTCATTACAAAAGTTTGCATGCAGTCCGAAATTGGTAATCATGTATGATCAGCCATGCATGGTAACACTTGTGCACAGGACTTGATTTTTTGGTACAGATAGACCTTAAAATGTTTCACTGAAATGTTTCTTGTCTGGGTGCAAGCAGAGTAGAGGTTGTACACAGTTGACCAGTATTTCTACATGTTTCAAAAAGTCAAACAACACAAACTACTTTTCATATCAAAAACAAATTTCATAAAAAAAGGTAAAAAAGATTGACTTTGTCCCTTCAAAATGACAAAGAAGACAACTGAGTACAGAGTTAGGCAAGCAGCATTTGAAACCCAATCATAAAACCTTTCAGTGTTTATATGTACCTCAGACTTTGATCCTAACTCGAGATCTCTTTATGCTTTTGAGTGCCAAAGTCAACTTAGACACTGCCTTCATAAAATATAGTGTGAACAATTTTTTCAGATCAAGACAATTTCTTTTCAGATTTTCCCCAAAATTTTGATAAAAAATTGTAGTCAATGAAAAGTTATGTCCTTTAGCTCCAAAATTACAAAAACAATTACAGAAAAATTCATGAAAAATTGTAAAATTTTGCACTAAAATTTAGGTGGGAAAAATGACAGCTCTCAAATGGTTAATTGAAGTTCAGTGATAGATTACCATATTTAAATAATACAGAAACCATAGTGTGGTAAGAAGTTCACAGGGAGAATGGAAACTAAAAACAGATCTCCAACACTTTGCTCTGCATGTATTATGTCAGCTGACTGTTACAGATTGACAAACCATAAATACAGATTGAATTTGAAATGATTCACTTTCAAAAAAGATTAAAATTAGAAATGATTTACACATTCATATTTCATCTCAGAAAAGGCAGTGATTTGATCAGACAATACCAGGTCAGAATGCCAAAGAATTACACGGGTCAAAGTCCTTTATTGGTCAGTACTATCAATTACCTGATATTTGCGATGACACCATTTCTTGAATGACAACTCCCATGGTAGAGTTGACTGACTGGCCATGCTGCCTGGGTCAGAGATATAAATCACTGACAAATGAAGTTTGAGGTTACTTGATTCCAATCTAGTACTGTAAGTTTGATATATTTGCAACAATCTACACAAGAAAAACTGTCCCATGGCATCCAACTATTGATCAACAAATGCCAAATTCTGAGTTAAAACATTTACAATGGACATATGCGTTGGATGAATATCAAGCTTAACATTCTTTTGGTCACTTTACATTTCTCCTTTACTGATCACAAACTGTAAACCCTTTGCTGTTACCTTTGACCCCTCATTCATGCACAGACATGTATATCAACCCTTGAAGTCCCATAACATGCCCTTGTCATTGTGTGATCCAGCTAAATTATGGTCTATAAATCCACATACTGTTTCTACAAGTAGCAATCACGGGTACCGGTATACTCTACCGGTATGTTTGCACAAGGGGGATGAAACCATGGCTACAACTTACCAGTTGAACAGGTTGTAACTCAGTTTATAGTTTACATCACAGGCGCACGACGTCTTTTAAAATCACTTGTCTGTCATTTTAATGTTGAAACATGCATTCTATTAAAATCTATGCAAACGGAATCGTGCGGGCAGCTATTGAGACATACAGTGAACAGTGCCCCGTGCACGGCTGTGGCCGCACAGTTCTGCTGTTAATGTTACTAACTTTATACAAATGGTGAATTTTAAAATCACTTGTCTGTCATTTTAATGTTGAAACATGCATTTTATTGATAACTGTGTGAACGGAAATCATGCGGGCAGCTTTTGAGACATACAGTGAGCATGCAGCTCCCAGATCACGGCTGTGGCCGCTCGGCTGTCTTGTACACATAACTCTAAAGGTACGAAAGTATTGGGCGAATAATTTTTAAATTAGACAAAATTAATGGTTATTGGCCATCCTCGAGATTCAAACTTCAACTTAATCAAGGGAATACTTACAAAAATCGATCGATCAGCTTCCTAACTTGTAAAGTCAACATCGGCCCTATCTACAGCCGATAATTAGCGCAATGTTTTTTACGGACAAGTCCCATGCCAGTGCCATTTTCAAGGTGTGCAGCTTGAAGTTAATGCATGCGCATACTTTCCTTTTAAACCAATACATCATTGTTATTCGTACTGAGGAATAGCCTTCAAAATGGCGGTGTCACGGGCGTTGTCCCGAGGTAAAATTTAGCAACTTACCAGCAATTACATGGCCCGGTGCTGATAAGTTTTCGTGTTTCAAGAACCCAGTTGATCGATTTAGTACCACGCATGCGACAACACAGAGAAGTTTGAATCCCCAGGGTTGCCAACAACGTTTTATTTTACGGATTTTATTTAAATTATTTTTCCAATAGTTTTGTACTTTTAGAGTAATGTGTACAAGACAGCCGAGCGGCCACAGCCGTGTTCTGGGCGTTGCTCACAGTATGTCTCAAAAGCTGTCCGCACGATTTCTGTTTGCACAGTTATTAATAAAATGCATGTTTAACCATTCAATTACAGACAAGTTCGCCGTGTGTATAAGTAACAGCAGAGCTGAACGGCCACAGCCGTGCACTGCACTGATGGGCACTGTTCACTGTATGCCTCAAATCTGGCTGCACGATTTCCGTTTGCACATTTGTTAATGCATGGTTCAACATTAAAATTCAGATATTACGTGATTTTAAAATTTGTCGTGCGCCTATGGTTTACATGGAAGTTTACCTTCTGTACTGGACAGCTTGGTAGGAATACTGTGATGCCCAACACTGACATACAGCCTCATATACCTGAGTGATCAAATGTGAAATACGACAAATTATATCAAAACAGTACACTGGTGGAACCAATACAGCAATCAAACACAGCAATCTGATAGGACGAGATGTGAAAATAAGTGTGCTATATTTGGGATATACATTAGGGGACGACTGCATTAACTTGCATGGTACCTGAAACCCGAGTTCTTGCCTGAGCAACTCGGGTGACAAACAGAAGACTTTTAATCCCCAAGGTGTGAATGTTCCATTGTTATGTTTATCTAATCCAGCTGGTGCTATTGTAGTGCTATTGTAGGAAAGGCAGGTCTGTGAAATTGATCCTCTAGGGAAGTAGGGTATTCCTAAGTTAATGGAGCCTTCCCGTAATGACATGAAGCATGGTTGGAACTTGGGTGAGCACTAAGCTAGAGAAAAATTACATTATATGCTCTCGCATATACACATATGCTGTGAACTGGTTACAGTCAAAATCTCGCCGTATACCCATCCCTGGGTGTGATTTACTGCTTCAGTATATGCATCTTTAATGGACATAACATCATTAATTGTCAGACAACTCTACACAGACCATCTCAGACTAAATGTACAAATCTACCATCAGAAATGCCATCATTCATGGCAATGACAAAGTGAAAATTTTGATGGAAGATGTTCTAAAGTAAGACAAACAACACTGACGAGGGTATGAAAAATGAAAGAAATTAAAAGAATGTACATGTTGTTGAAAAGCTCTGATTTATTTCAATAAGTATTTGATTCTGTCAAAACTTCACGGGAAGGTACATGCAGGAATATTGTTGGTCAAAATGACCTTCATGTTTATGAAGGTCTTGTTACCTTAGAAACGCCTTGTACTGCTAGTAATGTTATCATCTGACCTGCAGCGGATGCATCGCTTGTATCCTCTCCTGAAAATTCAAAAGGATGTCAAATTGAAGGAAAGCATCAATGAATTGTATGAATACAATTTGATAAATAGGGTGAACTGCAGATGGAATTCATCCTTTGTGTTTCAATAACTGCTCAATCGATGAAACATGACATATTCGAGAAATGTCTTCAAGTATATTTCTGACACTCATTGTCAACTTACAATTCATTTCATTCTCCAATGTTAATGGTTGCCATGGGCAACAACTGCTGTGTGATGATAACAATGACAACCACTTTAAATTGGGAAATACATTTGCCAATTTTGACTGTGATTATTGAATACTGAAAACCATGTATTTGAGATAAGTAATTGGCAAAACATTCATTATCTTGGGAGTTTCAACGGAAAACCTCGTCAATGAATATATGAACAATTGTATTCTGAGGCTATCACTGGTATTTCAATGCCTTATGATATTTTTCCCACTGCATCAACATTGTTGGAAAAACTTCTTCAGCTTAGTATTTTATCAAATGCTACATTGAAGAAAGCCTTATGATATGTAACTGCAAAATTTTGAAATGTTCAAAAGAGGAGCTTAGATGATAACTTCCAACATTTGTGACTTTGTCACTCTGTTTCTTGCTTTGCACAGAATGTTTCACTTACATAATTTTTTTTCAAAATGGCGGTACTCCAAATTTGTGCCTTTTTAAAGTTCAACATGGACAAATAAAATTACTAAGTCAACAATTTCACTTACCAATGGCAGATGATCTCACAGCAAAGAGGGTCTCTTCTGTTTTCTCTTGAAATATATCTCTAAGTGTAGTTGATATGCTTTGTTTGATAGAATCTACCATCTCTGACTTTTGTATCTGTTCCACAACTCTGCAAAAATGTCAAGCTTCATTTAAATTAAGGTAGTTTGCACTTTAAGTTGCACGTCTTAAACTTTTGCCCAAACTTTCCTCAGGAAACCTTTCAATTATTCTCTTTCACAATCAGGAATAAAAATCAGGGGTCACCGTGCAAATTTTGGTACTATGGAAACAAAATACCTTCAATTTACCAGTATTTGAAATTCAAGATGGCCACCATCCGTGTGTTAACTGTTCAAAGAAATATTAAATTTTCAATTTGTACAAAAATAAGCCCAGTAGAAAAAGTTTTGTTACTCCATAAGCTTTAAAAAGAGCCCCAATAAGTAATGAATCAAAAGAGCATTTTGTTTGAGATTTTGAATATCTGTCTTTGAAGTGCATTCTACCTTAAAATTCATGGTAAGTTAGTATTGTTATAGTATCTGCAGTATCAAATTCCTCTGACAAAAACAAGACACTAGAAAATATATACAGTGACTTTATTGATGTCCAAAGTAGGAAGCATTCTGACTTATCAAAGAAACATAATAAAAATGCTGTGTACCAAAATATGTTGCATTTTCACAAAGTCTACTAATTTCATGCCGTTTCTCACTGTAATAACTTTATGCAACCTGAGAGAGAGAGACTTTGTTACCTACTTGTTACAAGTTTTCTCAATGTCACCACTACGTACAGCATGACAGGTTTCTCTCAGCTCATCTAGCAGGCCCTGCCAGTCGGGACACATCTGAAATAGATGACAAACATGGTGACACTAAATAGTAGATTGGTTTCACGTCAGAATTGTCAGCAACTGAGGAAAATATGGGAAAGGGAAAACACTGGTAAGGAGGGATATTTTCCGGTAGCAAGTAAATGGGAAAACGGTTGTTTTGCAGGAAAATCATAGATGGTAAAAGATGGCTTTCCTTATATACAAGCACTAGTACATGTATGGTAAGACCAGAGAAAAAAAAATTATTATATTTGTTCCTAAGATTTTTTTTGGAAAAGCTACAGTGGTAGCAAGCAAAATCTTTTTTTTTTTTTTTTTTTTTTTTTTTGTGAAACATTAAATTTCAAACTAATTACATTGTTACTGATGACTTGGAGTCTGGCTTTTACAAACTGTATACTGTAATAGAGCTATTTCATATACAGGCAGTGTTGACACAACAAATTCTGAGCATTTCTACATGCCCCAAGAAGAAAACAAAAAGTGGTTAAAATTTGCACAACAAAATGCTACAAATAGCTGCAATATGGAATTACATATTTGCTAAAATTTCAAATATGAATTTCCAAAGTAGCTCAAGTAGAAGCTGCAATTCTAAGGAACAATTTAATAATTCTTCATGGTTTTGTGTGGTTATTCTTCTGGGGGGTGAACATTGTGGTCTTTCACATGCTTCTACAACACATGGTCTTGGAGCAGACATGTGAAAAACTTACATTGCTGTTATTTCTATCAATACGTTTACACAATGTGTTTTCTATGCTAGGTTATCATAAGTTTGATATTATGATGACTGTGATGGAGTTATTAGAGGTCAATAAAGCTACATAATAGACTTTTGGGTGTTAAAACAAGGTCTTATTTTAGACAAATTGAAGCACACTGACCAGCTTTGAATCTACATGGTCACTGTCAAATCTAGGGACCACTGGACTGAAGAAATAAAATGCTGTATACAAGAAACACGATGAGTAAATATTGTAACACATGGCACTGGCTTACTGTACTGACATCCAGTATTTGATTTGGTTCTTGTTCTTGTCATGAACTGCTAAATGGGACAATGGCCATAAGAAAACATGTTTCATTTTCAAAGAAGATGACTTGGTAAATAATATTTGCTCACTTCATTTCATTATCTGCAAATCCTTTATCAGGAAGCAATGAACTGTGAGAGAATAGCTTTTTGAATATAGCAGAAATATATGGCTAATGTTATGTATAAAGAAACTATTGGTACCTCTTCCTGAAGTTGGTATGCAGCTGTCGTCACACAAACACCACCTGGTACAATGAACTGTAAGAAACACATCTGGTTAACTTTAAATACCATAAAAAGATGCAACCAGAATTAAAAGTAATAAGAACTCATTACCATCTATCCATTATTTCATCTCTTTCATGCCATTGGCAGCCATTTCAAAATTCAGAATACCAGTATTATGTAAAGCCTATCTTCTTCATGAGATTAAGAACTGCTTTTCTAAGTGTACCTTTTATGGTGAGTAAGTACAAGTATACCCCCTAGAATAGTGGTAACTTTGCACAAATATACCACCTAGGATAGTGGTGAATATGAACATTATATACCCTCTAGGATAGTGGTGAATAAATACAAATATACCCTCTAGGATAGTGGTGAATTTTACCATAGTTTAGCAGAGCGTTCTTCAGTCTAACCAAAAATCAAGATTTCAAAACATAAATGCTTTATTGCAGTTGATACAAAATGTACTTCGTTCATTGTCAAAATTCTGATAGAAAAATAAATAAGTGAACAAAGAGCCTTTGCATTGTAATTTCATAATGTCATAATGTCATTTGACAGAATTCTGATTCAAGAGTACCGTATAATGATCATAAAATCTACATCTGAAATTTCTGAAAAGGTGCATGTATTTGCTTTGTTATATGCAAGACCTTATCTGGTAGGTAATGAATATATTATCAGCACCAATCATATCAACTGAAATCAAACACAGCACTGATATATTCTTTAAGGATACTTCATCACCATAAATTTGCATATATCCATATTTGGTGAAAGAAATATGCCAGCCATATTTTCTAATTCAACAGTAGATGTATAAAAGATTTTTGGTGGCACAAATTTTCGTAACACCCTCTTTCCCAATGTGAAATCAAATATTCCTTATTGTAAATATCTGTGCTAATATTCTCTATGTTTTCACACTTACCTCTTTGCTTTGTGATTGAAGTTCTGAAAGTACAGCTAGCTGAGATCCTTTACCACCAACTAACTCAGAGCTCTGACAGAGCCGCGAAGAAAATGTAACAACTAGTTGTTTCTTGTCTTCTGATGACAGAATAGCTGAAACAAGAAATATAGGGATGGTTCTGAAGCGGATCAGAAAGTAAACCAAATTGCTGTATTTTTTCAGTCATTCTGAGTGTACATAAATAGTAAGGCCCATGTACTGTGACCTATAAGTAGTTTTTCTGCTTTGAACTGTAATGTTCTAAAACATACACACACACACACACACACACACACACACACACATATATATATATATATATATATATATATATATATATACACACACACATTGAAAGACGAGAGTTGGAAGTGTATCATATGTAGACTACAAGTTAAATTTCAGTCAGTACACCTTCAGTCACATTATAGTATCTACATTTAACATTCAAATATCATGAAATTATTAAAACCATTAAGGTACCATTTATTTCACCACTGAAATAAACATGAATATTAAAATATAGGTTTTTTCTTCTTTTTTCAAAGAATACACAACCTACCTGGTTCTGAAAAGATTGGTGCAGGCAAAGTCCTCACCAAAGGACACCCACCTGTATGTCTGTGAAAGAAGCATAGATATCAAGGTCAATGAACTTCTGATTGGTATTTTCATCATAATCTGACTAAAAACCTTGGCACTTATTAGAGTACTTTATTTCTTGTTTTTATGTTTTATTTTGTATTTGTCTGCTGTTATTTTCTGTTACTGTCTCCGTACTAATCAAAGATATTTTGAAAAAATCCAAGGATTTACATCATATGCATTGGAAATGAGTGGTATGGATAAAATTATTAAAATGAAAGCTCTTGGATCCATTAACATCATTTCTAAGTTTTTAAAGGAATATTTCTAAATTTATCACAAATTTTTGTCTTCTTATGTAATGTTTTCAAACATTGGCCAATTAATTTAGTACATGTGTATACAATTTCACACAACTTGAAATTCATACAATGTTTACAATTCAAAGAAGAGCCTTGAAAGTCTGTGATTGTCATTCTGATAAATGTTTCCATTTTCTCTCTGTCTGAAGCAGCAACTTTGATATGACAATATCAGTGAACTAAAACACACAATGTAACAGCAGAAAATAAACTACTTTCCATCAGGCAATTGTGTAAAATTGATACAATTTCAGAATATACATATATACCTTTGAAATAAGAGAATATTTTCAGGCCTGGAATGTTTCAGGATTTGCCAAACAATTTAAAATGATGTGACTGCTTGCACCCACAGAACATTTTTTTCAATCTTCTTCTTATACCTGATACTTATGGAGTTTCATCTGGAATGCTGAGTATGGCTTTATGTATAACTTCCTTTACAAACCTCTTAAAATGTTCAAGGCTTATGTTGCTCTTCTTTGCCACAACTATTAATTTGGAATGGAATGATAAGCTCCTACTAATCCTCAAATGGCATGAAATACTGTCTTCTCTGTCAGCAATTGGATCCCCCAAGGTTTAACAGGCAGTGTACGGCTTACTGAACAGAAATAATCACACACTTGCACATGTATACAGATAAAACGCTGGGTAAATGTGTTATTTTTCAGTACGTTTGCAACACCCAGCGTGCCATATCCAATTAGTGACAATACCTGTACTCAAATTCACTAACTCCCCATCCTTTGATTCCATTAAGGGTGAATGTACACAGTCTCTCATGCACAACGCCGCCCCAGTTAGTGCCGCAATACAACATTTCCGTTGTGTTCACTTCACATCTCTGATAATACTTCTCACCATCTTGTAATGAAGATAGGAAAACATCAAACCATAAGTGGATTGTGTCATGATTATAAAGTAAAATGATATATTTATTGTTATCACATGCATCAAAGCAAACAATATAAGTAATATAATAAATTTTGCTCCATTTTGATATGTAAATTACAAATTTATTTCGCAACGCATTCATGTGATTATAATATACTTTACATTGATATTTTCATCTTCTCTTATTCACAAAATGATCATTGTTATCGATGAAATTTCTCAGCATCTCACATTTGCTGTATAGTTTCTTTTACACTAACCTGCCACAAAGCTGATTGTATATTCAGTTGGTGGTGTGCCGTTCTCTCCAAGCTCCGAAAGTTGCATATCTAGAGAGGACACCTTGACCTTGATGCCATTGGGTCGGTATATGTAGCCAATAGGAAGGCTGAATGTAAATGTGATGAGAAGAAATTAAAACATGAAAGTGGCATCTTTCATTTCCAAAGGTACTATTCCAGATATAGTCAGAGTTGAGGTATTATGCACCTCGAAAGTGAAAGACTTAAACCTTTGCTCAAACTTTCCTAAACGAAACTTTCAACCATTCTCTTACTCGATCAACAATAAAAATCAGGGGTCACCGCGCAAAGTTTGGAACTAGCGATACAAATTACTCAACATTTTGTGATATTTGAAATTCAAAATGGCTGCCATCCCTGTGTTCAATATATGGGGAAAACTAAAATTTTAGATTTTTGAAAAACTAAGCCAATGAAAGTTTTTCTTTCACCAAGAGCTTTAAATTGAGCCCCCACAAGTGGTAGATCGGAAAAGAATTGTAGAAATTTGAGGGTCCGACTATCTGTCTCCGAGGTGTGTTCTACCTTAAGAGACTAGGCTTCAATCTGTTAAGCCAGCTCCTTTGCTTTGTTTTGTATCTCTTATGAAGTAGTTTATTGTATTCTTTAAACTATCATCAGTGATAGCCTGCATCTGAACCCTGACCTTTGCCTACCTGCAGACGGTCAAATGACTAAGAATACAGCTTTATCATTTGTGGGTTATGCTAGATATTGTCAATGAAATATTTATATGTTATATCTGTAAGTATACAGAAGCAAATATTCATCATACATGTACCAGTATGTCTAACAGCAGAAGTTCTGATCATGAATTGCATTTCAAATAAAACAAGTCATTGTCGATGATACAGTCCCAACGCAGTAAGATTGTGATCACCATTGTGGTTTGTCAAGGTGGCAAAGCTGTTAGTTGGTTAATTTGAAAAATATTTTTTTCATATAAATAATCATGCTGGCTTGAAAATGTATAAAGGTAATTTTCCACGACATGAAATACACATGCATATACTTTGTCTGTGGGGACTACATGAAGTAATCAAGCTAACATTAATAGATGAAAATCTTGTCCCTGAGAAGACTGATGACATCTTTACCATCTTACTAACGAAGAAACTTATGTTCAACTTATCAAGATTGGAATTTAATGAATACTGGTATATCATCACAGACTTTAATGTCACCACTCCAGTCACTTTTAATTACTCAAGACTACCAAGTTTTTTTCCAAAAATATTTGATTATATATTTCTAGGTGCTGCTTTTAACCCTGAAAGATAGAGTATTGTCCTTAATTTCTAAAATCAATTACGGGATTGCATGTTCCTGTTATGATAAATGCTAGTGTATAAATAACTGCTTCTAAAATTCTTGCCAATTTCATTACATCAAGTGAAGAGTTTTAAATTGAAGGATAAGAGATGTCAAAGGGGCATGTTTTCGATTTTGTATAATATGTTTCATGTGTATGTGTGTGTGCACCTAATAAATACCAAAAATAACTGTTATATTCATTGAAACTTGCTCTGTCTGATCAAGTAAAATCAGATAAGTGAATGAATGTTCATTAAATGATGAAAATTCTCTACACAAAGCTCTAGGATACAAACTAAGATTATTTCCAGCTGTATACTTACAATGATGTTGTGTTTGGCAACGACACGACACCCACATGGAAGGTACTACCATCCTCCAAGAATCCCATTTGAACAGCATATCTATGAAAGGAGTCCCATCCACGAATACCTGTTGAAAATTACAGTTACAGGCTAAATAGCATATCTTCCTGTTTAAAATGCAACAAGTGCCCCCCTGTTCATACGAACACATACATGCACACATACCTGCATACATTCATTTTAAAGGGAGGGTGTCATCGGATTTCTGCTCAAAGGTTGCCAGGGACCCCTACGATAGATGTAAACACTGTATCTAGGATACGTTGGGGATTGATGAAAGTTAAAACATGTTTGTTAACAATGAATATCGTGAAATTTAAATGTTGCAGCTATGTTGATGTGATGCATCTGGATATCATGCATGAAATATATTGTTTGTAAACAAGAAAGTCGCACATGTGCAGTTCCGATGACACCCTCCCTTTAAGCTGATGTACCAGTATGTACTACTATTGAGCATTTGCCACATACACATCAATCAGTAACTTTACAAGATAATTCACATCCAAACCAAATATACTGTAATTAGATTATATCTGATAGATCCTTCTTTATGACAGACAAAAAGGTCAACTTTTGGTCATGAAAACAATTTACATATTGCTTTTAAAATTTTCAAGTTGTGTATCTCACAAGACTTCTTAAATTCTTTGAACCCTAGCCTCCCAAATGACCTTTGACATTATTTGGGGATTAACTCCTGAACAGGGTTCAAAGGGTCGACAAATGACTGCCAATCAAGTGAGGTGTCATCATGTCATGCAGTGACAGGTTAAATACTTGAGAGGTCTAAGTTGAGGAGTGAAATCAGGTACTTCCTTTGGCAGATACATCAATATTGAACAATTGCATCTGACAATATGGTAACAAATCTTACCATATGTGTGGTCCCTCATACCCCGCAATAATAACTGACGTTCTTCATGTCCTTCCACATAGATGGCGCCAGATATCTGTCCCCACTGCTCATAGTGTGTCTGGTGAGTTCTGTTCAAGAATTAAACATTCAAAATTGTGAGACTAGTAATCTCAAATTTGTTTAAAGTTTTGAAAAGTAACAAGCTAATATAACTTTGCTTCTTAAATAGCATATGACTGTAGAACTATTGTTGATAAACAAAAACAAACTTACAGAAAATAATTCAAAACAAGCAGAATTTCCATCCACATAGACAAAATTCATTGTAACCATGATTACTGACAACATTTCTTACTTCTTTAACAATTCAAATTTTAATAAACCTCTAAATAAAGTCATAAATTATCACACATTACTAAATTCACAGCAGTTATCAGGATAAAAGGAACAGTAGTTGAAACCCTGAAACCAAAAGATATTCTCATTTTTTCAAAAGAATTAGCAGATCTCTAAACAAAGATATAGGGGTAAGAGAGTTGGAGTAACTTATATTAACCCTTTCAGCGCCAAAGTCAATTTATGTCACCTTCGTAAAATATAACACATACAATTTATTTCAGATCCAGAAAATTTTTTTCAGATTTTTCTCAAATTTTTATCTAAGACTGTAGCATATTAAAGGTTGTTGTCGTTTGGTCTAAAATTATTTTTACAAATGCAGGAAAATTAATGAATTTTGGTAAAATGTTGTGTTAAATATTGGTGTGAGCAATTACAGCTCTCAATGGGTTAATAAAACATGTGATTGAAATATCATCAGTACACAAAAGAATCAAAAGTCTTATTATAGATGACTTAGGCAGGAAGTCAAGAACATAATTACTTTTTGAGTTTTTCAAAGAAATCTGAGGACCACTTTTCTCTCGCCACACCATCAGCCAACAAGAATGGGTGAAGTTCAGTGTCAAAATCAAAATGACTGGTGTAAGATTTCCATCTGTCAATAAAAAAACAAAAACTATGATTATCTCTCTTCTGGAAAGATATGAAAATCTTATTTGCATTCAGCAAAGGGGTAATTGCTGATACTGCTGCAGTTATGTACCATCGTCATTTCGTACAATGAGTGATATTGTGCAAGTATTCCAGGTTTTCTTGGTATCACAAAAAGGTCAAAACAGAGCAACTTTGTCCCTTTCACAAATAACAAAGGGTCAAAGTCGGCCATTTTTCATGAATTTTGTTTGATGCAAGATACTACTTATATTGTTTGACATGTTGAAAGATACTGAATAAAATGGGTGACCATGCATATATTCAACCCCGCTTTTGGACAAATCAAATGAAACCGTTGCAAAAATTAATTAATGGTCATGACCATAAATTCATTTTCGCCATGATTGCATGTATCGTGTCTAAAACCTGTGTTGAATATACGCATGGTCACCCATTTATTCAGTATCTTTCAACATGTCAAACAATATAAGTAGTATCTCGTATCAAACAAAATTCATGAAAAATGGCTGACTTTGTCCCTTTAATAAATTAATATCGATTGGAGCTCAATCTGATCAAATCCGATAAGGTTTGATACTTAATCTGGGATAAAAACTTGATGTTCAATTCCATCAATTTAAATCATGGACAACTTTGCAATAATTCTACTCACAAAAGTGAAAACTTGACATGAAGTAAGTCCTCATTACTGGTATCCTCTTTCCAGTCAGTTTTCAATCCAAGTCTGAAAAGAAGATGAAGAGTTACCATAGATATTAACCCTTTGAGTGCCAAAGTCAATTTTTGTAACCTTCATAAAATATAACCCGGACAATTTTTTTCAGATTTTTTTCAAAAACTTTGATCAAAAACTGTAGCCAATGAAAAGTGATGTTTTTCTAGTTCAAAATTATCAAAACAGTTATGGAAAAAATCATAGATATTGGTAAAATCTTGCACTAAAAGTTTGGTGGGAAAAATCACAGCTCTTCAGGGTTAATATCATATTTTGTATTTTGTAAAACATGCATTTATAAGAAGATAATGTACTTGTTTTGGAGAGCAAAAATAATTATATATACAGCTATTGTCTCATAAACAAATTCAGTTTTTGAATCTATTTTACTCATGCAGTTGTTTACTTTAAGATCAGTCCTATCAAACCGCTGTTTTGGTATCTTTTTATGTTTGAAATGACAGCAAGCTACTGGCATATCACTGATGGATGTGTTTTTTTTTTCATAAAAGTGACATGATTTCACAACATCTTATAATACATGTATGTTTGACAGTCAGCTTACTGCAGAACATTCCATGTGCAATGCAGATAAAATTGAATGATACAAACACGTCGGGCAACTCATCAATTATTTGCTGCTGCCATGGAAACACTTCCTGAAGTGAAACTTTAAAATTCTTTTAATCAAAACACCATAAATTATAACTTTTGATGTATGAATCACAATTTTTATTTTGTCTTTGAGATACAATATTCGTTCTAGTCTCTTATGTCAAAATACCTAGTGTTGAAATAGTTGACACAGTGACATTAGGGGAAAGCTCCATAAACTTAAGAATACCCTACTTCCCTAGAGGATCAATTTCATAGACCTGCCTTTTTTACAATGGCACTACAATGGCACCAGCTGGATTAGATAAACATAACCAGGGGTTTCACTAAGTTTTGAAACAGGGGGCCAAATGAAAATTACAGGCGACCAAGCCGTACCAACGTCCAAGCATGAGGATGTTTGGATATGGCAGCCCCCCCCCCCACCCGACACGGTTCCAAATTAGCTATAATAACTCGACAAAACGGTACATCAATCACACATGATAACTTTATTAAAAAAAGGTATTTGCATTTTTCAAACGATCAGAGACAAATGTTGAAAGCATGGGTCCCTTCGGAAACCACACTCAAAAATGCATAGGAGATCATCTTTGACGCAAAGAGCATAGGAAATATGAATTCAGAGATGTATTTTGAGCCATCGATGTTGGTTTTTTGAAAGAATTATTGTGGCTTTTGGTGCGCGAAATCCGTATCGAACTTGGTGATACATGTGTACAGTGGCTGGTAATTCAATTTCCCTACTTCCTGCATTGCCGTGTACGCGTGCACGTGTACGGTGTATGAAACCACAAACAACTGTGCTACAGCACGGTCTCTCCGGACCGTGGCTACAGCCTACCACTCAACGTCACAGTCTGCTAAAGTTTACACCATCAATTTATTCTGTTTTGATATTTATATGCCCACAGAGTTGAAGCAAATCAAACGTTTGGCTCTCAGTCATTAAAATCCAAGAACGAACGCAAACGTTGACTACATTGACAAGCAAGCCGTTGTTTAACACAATCCGCGGCCACGGATAGCTGTGGGCGATTGCTGATGCATTCAGAAGAAACCTTTCCTGAGAGATATTCATAAAACGCCGCATAAGTATCAAAATGACCTGAGAAATTGCCATCGACTGTACCCTTCTTAATCAACCAACCCCTCTAACTGTTTCCATTTCGACCGAACTGAGTAACTTCAACTACGTATGGCCGACATTATGTTGCGTTACTGCACATGCATGACCCCTAACCTCCAACCACCCTGTGTACGTTGTACAGATGGGTTCCGTGCTGCATAGCTGTACCAGTATCGCACGATACACGAATGCGAACCAACGACCACAAAATTTTCACTGAAAACCTCGCAAAAGCGTTGAAAACAAGTAATTCAGCATGAAGGATACAGATCATTGTAAACTTTTACCGATATGCTGTATTTGTTACCAGCTATTCATTCCTGTAAGCGGCACAACAATTACATGATTTTCAGGTAATTACAGGCGGCCGTGATCGCCTTACAGCCGGCCATATGGCCGGTGGCCGGCTTTTAACGAAACCCCTGATAACAATGGAACATTCACACCTTGGCGATTAAAGTCTTCTGTTTGTCACCCGAGTTGGTCAGGCAAGGACTCGGGTTTCAGGTACCATGCAAGTTAATGCAGTCTTCCCCTAATGACCTGAACAATTTGGTCAAAGGAAATTATTTCTTTTCGTTGAAATCAAAATTAAAACCACGTACAATGCAATTTGAAGTGTAGAAACAGTATGAAGGTTGGAACAAACACACCTGTACTGCACATGGGGCTGATAGAAGGGTCTGCATTGAGCAGAAAACAGAAAGGAAAGATTTCTTTTGTAACCCTACATCACAATGGTTTTGTCCAAACCCATTGTTATATATGGTGATTATGAACTTTTTACAAGCAACCCAGGGGATGAACATGACGTCAAAGATTCCTGATCAGCATACCAGCCTGAAGAATAAAATGTTGGTCTGGCTGTTTACATGTATGTTTAATTTTGTTATTTTGATTATTGGTAGGTCCACTAGAAAAAGTGTCATGTCCCCTGTCTGTGTGTCCTTTCAATTCTGTTCTGTGGAAAGGGGATTTATACCTGCACATTCCATTGAATGTAATCTTCCATGTTCTCATGGCTTCCACGGGTTCAATTGTCAATCCCAGAGCGCTGTATTTTGTATCATCAGAGGTCGTTGTCATGGTATCTGGATGAATTGGAAGCTGCAAACTGCCAATCCCGGGAAGATGAATAAGAAACCAGACTTCCATTTTGTTTTCATGCCGACGGGCCATCCTCAATACTAGCCCAGTACCATCTTCGTTAAAGCCATTGAAATATATAGAGTCCATGGCCTGAATATGCAATATATATCAAAAGGTTAACATAATATATAAGGTATTGCAAGCACTGATTGAATAATAAAGAAAATTTAACGTGAAATTGTATTTTTATTATGTACTCCATTATAGTAAAGAAAGTGATCAAGATCAACCCCAAGTATTTAATTTTATTAGCACCTGCTAACAGCAAAAGATTGTAAACAATTAAAAATTTCTGCCTGACTGCCAGTTGGCAGATTCTCTATATATTAAAGGACTCTTTCCAGGCATCTCGGTAAACCAGGCAAAAATTGGACATTATTAAAGCTGACTCACAGATGACGTACTTTCAAAGATTAGAAATTTTAACAAAATAATGAGGAAAAATCCCAGAAACACCAAATACAGATTTCATCATTATTTTAGAAACGTGAATGAGATAATTTCTATAGTTACACTGGAAGCAAAATTTCACTAACCTAGGGGCAGGCATTGTTGAATACGATATCTAAAAATGTTCATTTTTCAAAATGGTTATAGATTTGCTGCGCTGAGTATGCAAGCCTTGCCACCAAACTACTTTATGTAAGTTACATTCATAACTACACCTGTAAGTCAAAATTCAGGCGAATCCGGTCAATGTTTTTCGAGAACATCGGGTCACAGACAGACAGACACTCAGAGAGCCCAGACGTCACAATGATGTCAGCTGAGCTCTCTTGTGGTAACAAGGGGAGCTAACATAACAGGGGTCATCGAACTTTTGCAGGTGGCCGGGCCCGCGGGGTCATGTTTTCATATCAGCGTACACTCAATGCGGGATGTCTCACTGGCGCTGGCTTGTTTATATAATACATTGCATAATGAGTACTCCGAGCCTGTTTTTCGTAGCTATTCAAGCGTGCACAACACAATTCTCCAAATGTGGACTATGCTTGACATGTCGGCACCACAGTCGCCTGTCGCGAAGGCTGCCGTGTTGATGTGTATGCATTAGAAATGCGTATCGAACCACACGCGACTGTGGGTGCAGTCACCCGCTATCAACTTTACCGTCGTTCACTGTTCAGTACAGTGCTCCCGGGTAGTTCTCACTGGCTCTACGGCTATGGGCTTTCAGTTCTTGAGGCGATTGTTCCATGTAATATTTAAAAATACTTACGTCTTTTCCCGGAACAAGCTTTTGTACACATTCCATCTCTTCAATGGTGTTCTTCGATCGTTGTCCATAGCCGATGGTACGTTCATCGATGTCGCGGCTATCGAGATGAGCCGTCCGTTTATTTCTCAACTGGCGTACCAGATATATGAGGATGAAAACGGTTTTCTTGATGCCGTACCACCTCCCTGGCTGACTGTACACGCCATCTAATTTCTCTGTTTCCCCTTGGAGTAAGTTTTTCACGATATATGCTATGATCACAGTCAAGATGATCCACAGAAGCAGAGCCATGCTCAACTACCCGTGCCGCTTGCAGCTTCTGCTGCACTCACTGTGCACTTTACAATCTGACAATGCGCATCGCGTATCGAGGGGTCGGTCGTGCAGGGTGAACAAACTTTTCACTCAGCTCTCTCAGCCCCAGATTCGTGGTGGGAGTTCTCGAATAGACATCATATATATATATATATATATATATATATATATATATATATATATATATATATATATATATATATATATATATATATATATATA
>LD343374.1:374712-386771 GCA_001465055.1 Ptychodera flava
AGAGAGAGAGAGAGAGAGAGAGGGGGGGGGAGGGAGCGGCTGAAAATGGCACTAGCATCCTGGGATGAAATGGGGTGTCAAAACTAAATTCAGGATGAAACCAAAGACAAAGACATTAGTGCTGGTTAGTTAAAACATTATTTGATAGACAGTCATGATGATTGTTGTACTTGAAAAAACAGCTCATTTGTATCGCCCTCGTAGTTACTGTTTCTCATACAAGGCGAACGAAAATCTTCTGAAATTGACATTCATCGAGACTCTCACAGGATCTTAATGTTTATAATATTTGGGGAAATATTTACATAATTTATGATTGATGGTTGCCTTGACAATAGCAGTGAATAACACTCAAGCTAGTATGCGCCTCGGGAACAGATATCTGGATTCAAATTTTTCCAATAATATTCTGGTCTACCACTTGTGGAGGCTCATTTTAAAGCTTTTGGAGTGAGAAAAAAATTACCGTCCTTGTTTTTCGAAATTCGAAAATTTTATTTTTTGCCCATGGAGTTAAAGAGAGGTCGGTCATTTTTCATGAATTTTGTTTGATACGAGATACTATTTATATTGTTTGACATGTTGAAAGATACTGAGTGAATGGGTGACCATGCATATATTAGACCCCGGTTTTAGACAAATGAAATGAAACCATGATCGCGAAAATGAATTAATGGTCATGACCATTAATTCATTTTCGCGATGGTTTCATGTATCGTGTCTAAAACCGGGGTCGAATATATGCATGGTCACCCATTCACTCAATATCTTTCAACATGTCGATCAATATAAATAGTATCTCGTATCAAACAAAATTCATTAAAAATGACCGACTTTGTCCCTTTAACACAGTAATGGCAGCCATTTTGACTTTCAAATATCGTATATTCAGGTAATTTGTTTCTCTAGCACCAGAATTTGGCACGGTGATCCCTGATTTTTATTGATATTTAAGAGAATGACTGAAATTTCATTGAGGAAAGTTTTAGCAAAGTATGTCTTTCACTTTCGAGGTGCTTACTACCTAAAGTTCGTGAGAAAATACTGTGATTTACATGCAATGTGTTCCACATGACAAATGTACATTTTCTGGTAAAGAAAATGCTTACAAACTCACTCAAGATAGTTTATTTTCATTAAATATATACCCACTACGTGTGTAGTAAATGTGTAATAAGCACTTTTCCAAGCCATAACGATATGTGTGAAGTACTTTGTTCAGAAACATATTTACAATTTTTACGAAACAGCATATTTGCCTCAAGTATTGATGATTTTCTGTAACGGTTTCAAAAGACGTCTATCGTTTTGCTAGAGACAAACTTGTGCCTATGCAAAGCCAAAACGTATATTTGGATTAATTTGCAATTCCACTGAACTACAAACAAGTCGTTTGGTGTTCTTCCTCCGTGACTATATATGCTTTATTGTCGACACCAGTCTGGTTCTTACTCTTTAAAGAGTCTATTCTGTTCTTAATTTTCTTTATACTGCTCGGCCTCAGTTTGGGTGATGTCTTTCCCGATGTCTTGAGATCATCTTCTCCATCATCAATTGATGTATTCTGAGTGTCGCCCCTGTTGGGATTTTCACCCTTCGTATCAACTTGACCCGATGCGTTTGATTCTGGTCGTTTTGTCTCGTCCGGCGAAGCGGGCCTATTTTCATTCTGACCTCCAGACGACACCGCTGGTTCAATGTTAGATAAGCTTCGTGCGTCGCCATGCATGTCATCTTCTGCCATGGTCCCCGTAGAAATCGCAAAAGATGTCTGCACCCCGATGGTGGAAGGGTTTCCAGTTTTTACAGGCACGGCTTCAGCCTTTGGTTTTGGGACGTCATTTGCGACTTGAGAACCCATCGTTGGTGGCTGTTGTGTTTGCCCACCATGTTGTAGAGGCGTCCTTGTAGGACTTGGGTTGGCTGAAGCCGCTGATGCACTAACCACGTTCATTCGCTCGTCAACTTCTCTTTTGATGTGCTGCATTCGTGACACTGTCGGAGGAGACTCCCCATCGGTACTGTAGCTCTGCGATTCAGACTGAGACTCCGAACCAGCTTGCGATTCGGAGAAATCATCTTCTTCGGATGTAGTTCTCTCCTCCAGTCCTTCATCGCTCTGCAAAGACATTCGTCTGCGTGCCCCTTTACGTCCGACTTGTTTGGGTTTCTTGGCCGCCTTGCGCTTCTTTTTCTTCTTTCCAAGATTTTTGAGGCAGGGAAATGTATCTCCAAACCGTTCACCTAGAGCTTTTTGGAACTTTTCATGGGTTATTGCGTAAACAATTGGATTGTACACACATGAACTTTTCGCAAAGACCACGGGAAGAAATGTCATTACAGCCGTCAATATCGAAGCATCTATGTACATACCTATTACACACACAGAAGCATAGGGTATCCAAGACAATAAAAACAACGTGATAAGGTACAAAGCTATCTTAGCTATTGCAAATTCTTTCTTTGATTCTTTTAACTGTCTCTTCATGGTGCTCATGGTTTTATTCTTTTCACCTTTCTTGGCAACTTTTTCCTGAATTTTATTCAACTTCTGACGATGTTTGCGCAGCATGATTATCATTTTGGAGTAACAGTAAAATATGATCAGAAGCGGCAAAACGAAAGCACCGACGTATAGCAGAGATACGAAGGTGATGTTGATGGTTGTTTTAGTGAGATAGTCAAACGTACAGCTAGTCTCGTAACTTTCAAAGATATACCCTCCGAATCCGAGTAATGGGGAAATAGCGAAAAATAAGCAATAAAGCCAGATTCCAACGATCATTAACAATGAACGTTTCTTGGTGACAGTCCGGGTTGCCTTCATTGGATTACATATGACGTAACTGCGATCGTAAGCAATCATCGTCATGGTGACGATAGACATGATGCCAAACTGTGAACCAGACACCGAATAAAAAAGGCAACCTGCAGGGGGAAAATAAGACAAATTTTTACATAGCATGGAATATTTTCTCAATTGGCATCATTTCATAATAACTCTTGTCCGTATCCTGCGCATTTTGTTTAGACGAACGTTTTGTTTGTTATACTAGCTGTTAATAAAATTTATGCAATGTATAAAACATACTTTCTATAATTGTTTTCATGCATGTAGAACACACCATCGTGATGCTGGTGAAGTGTTGTAGAAATTATTACGTATATTCCAAGAATACCTGTTTTGTAGTGGCTACGGGCAGTGCTGAAAACACTTTCACAAGCAACAAAATCGATTATTTTTTTAAAGTATGCGAAATGTGAGATAAAGCGAGACACAGCGAACTGTGCGGTTCTATTTAATTGGTTTCTGAATTGTATTCCTTGGATGCTGAATATAACGCGGATGTAGTCAATTTACTTACCAATATTGCCAAAAAACATCCATCTACCATAGAAACAGGATATAACCATTGGAGGGAAATTTGTAATGTCCATCAAGAGATCGCTCAATGCTAGATTAACTATTAACATGTTGCCAGGGGTCTGCAGATATTTGGTCCTACAATAAAAAAGAATAAAAATTGATAAACTCATCAACTCTCAAAGAACTATGAATAGGTGGTGAAAATCGAATTTTACCCCTCGCGTTGCATTTATGTCAACCTAAGACAGTGCCATTGGTTCGTCGTCCTTTTTCAAGAATTATGTTAAAACGCCATCTTATCATTAAAATACTGACGGCTTTCAATTTCATAAGGAAATGAACACAACTGGTAATCAGTCAATACAATCACCCATTTGTATTGAACATACTTATATGGTAAATGACGTTTATCTGAATTTTGACACAATTTTTCTGGTAACTTAGCAACGAAAAAACAAATGCATCGATCAATGGACAACCCTTGTCTTATGCTTCCGGCCGGCACACTAATCACATGGAACGCAGGTAAGTCCCTGAAGAGATTAAAAGGACACTTAAGATACTACTGCGATTGGTCCATTGCATATATATATATATATATATATATATATATATATATATATATATATATATATATATATATATATATATATATATATATATATATATATATATATATATATATATATATATATATATATGAGATACCCATGCAAATAGACGCCTTCCATAATGTGAAATGATTGAATCTTTGTTCTAGGGCTTTGACTAACCTGGAAAATAAGTAAACAACAACACCATTACCGACGAACCCTATGGTTCCCATCACAGTCAGATACAATCCGATAGAGAGTAATAAATACGGAGGAGGTATGTCTTGTAACGCTGTCGCAATTCCTGTTGTGGTTATGGCAATGTCAATGACGTCAGTTGAATTTGCTGTTACGTTCTCCATGGTGATCGTCGTCCAGGTTCTGAAATTTTTGGGAAAATAACAAGTGATTCGTTTTTTGTCACGTTTTTTCAGCTCTGAGACAATTGCAAGTAATAGATCAACTTTCTTAGGGGATCTAATAAAGGTTATACGCGCCTAGAAACAAAAAGGACATCAACATCTGCTAAAAGCTCCCGTAAGGAAACTCGAAACCATTCCCGTTCAAACTCAAGAATAAAAATCAGTGGTCACTGTGCAAATATTTGGAACTGGAGAAATATATACCCAGTATCTTACAGCACTTGAAATCCAAAATGTGTGCCAAGCCTATACCAACTATCTAAGGAAAATTACATTTTCAATTTTCACACAAAATATCATTTGAAAACGTTATTTACATCATGACCTTCAATTGACCCCTAAAAGTGTTGGACCAAAAGAGTATTGTAAAAGTTTGAAAGTCCGAACATGTGTCCCCCGACTGGAGGGGCATTCTATCATAAATGTATATCATTGTGAAAGTTAATTCATCATTGTGAAAGTTAATTCATCATTGTGAAAGTTAATTGATAGTATCCCACATTTTCGTCAATCGAAACAAACTTTTAACTTGCGCTTATTTGACACATTTTCATGTCTTTTAGGATCTCACCCATGATGTTCCTAGACTTTGTATATAAGCTTAACACTTAAAGGTAAACTGGAGGATTTGTTATTAGTGCAATGTAATTTGGCAAAGCCACATTAGATTTTGTATCTCCGACGTATCTAGTATATCAGCGCGACAAAATGGAAAGGGATTGAACCAGTGTGCATGTTAAAATCTTATAAAATGAAAAGTACTGAATTTAAATGAATGCCTGGGTAAAATGAGCATGCAAAACGGAATGGAATAAAATGGAATCATAAAATCATTTCCGCTGTGTGCTGACGTCATCTGGTTAGACGTAAAAATCCGTCTTGAGTTGGAAAATGAAAGAAAACCTTTTTAACAAATTAATATGGTGGGCAAGAAAATCCCCTTGACAATTTATGTGACCGTCGCTCTCTGATAACATGTTTTACAGACGTGTCTCGATTGACAAGCGTTTTAATCGCGGTTTTAACCTTAGTTTAAGTTCACAGAATTCTGCTAGAGCGTGATCTTAAAGTGCTTCTATGAATTATATTTCGATATTCCGGATCTTCTTCATCATTCATGATATGGTGAAATCAGAAATATTTTGCAACAATGACGTTTTCGTCATTTTTCAAAGGAAATCTTCATAGGACCTATATACACAACTGCTCGATACACTGTGTTTTTCGTGGCTTGCGTCATAATGTTTATTTATTCAATCTATGCAGTAACATTGTAACTTTCGTAGTGTTCTTGTCGTTTCAGGTTTGAATGAGACAAAAACATCACATCGCTCATCTGTTTGTTGTTTTGTTTTGTTTGTTCTAGTTCCCGTCCGAATTTTGAAATTGTTTCAAGATTGCTAACTATATGCTTACTTACAGTTGTTCACAAAAAATTCAGACAAGCCTTTTTCGATTTTGTGTATGTTTGCTTTTTGATGCTGCGAGATGCCTGTCGTATTTATTTTTTCTGATTTATAACACTTACAGTAACTTGATGTGCACTGCTATGGTAGCATTTTTTTCTCATTTCCAGAGACAATCAGATGACTTTCATTCTTATTTCAACTGCGCGAATCTGCTGCTAGATTTCTAATTTGTGTGATTGATGAGCAAAGCATGACCTTGATTTGAAGTATAGGCGAGATTCCGTATTGCTTTTGTACAGGCTTCTAGAATGAATTCACGATTGTCAATAATGGAGACATGGACGTATCTTCTCAACTGGCTCCGTCAACGAGGCTCGAGCATGTCGATAAGGGCAATCTATAAAGCGAAACTTTTGAAAACCCGACGATTTTCACCGCTTAATCGAATTCAAATGAAAATGTGTTACGTCGACACGTTCAAGTAGAATCTTTGATCGATATGAAGCAACAAAGTTTCTCCGTGTTAACCGCAGACAGACTGACAATCTTGCAAAAATCTGGTTTACATATACGACGCGTACGAAAATACAAGAATCCGGAATACGACTGGTGATTGGAAAAGCCTCCTGTCTTAGGTCTTCGCCAAAAGGTGTATTCGTCAAATGTACATATGCATCATTAAACCACCCTTCAAATATGAATACAAAGTACACAGTAAATAAATACATATCTGAAGCTACTTCACTCATTACATGAATACATAGATAGATAGATAGATAGATAGATAGATAGATAGATAGATAGATAGATAGATAGATAGATAGATACATAGATACATATATACATACATACATACATACATACATACATACATACATACATACATACATACGCACACATACATACATACATACATACATACATACATACATACATACATACATACATACATACATACATACATACATACATACATACATACATACATACATTCAGTCATACACACATACAGTCATCACGACATAGTTATCTATACACCACTTACATTACATTACATTACATTACATTACATTACATTACATTACATTACATTATATTCATCGTACCTCACATTACATCACATATTTCATCATATTTCATACATTAAATTACACCATACTACATTACATTACACTAGTCACTACGTTACATTACGGACACGTGAACTTCACCTTATCATGTTTGTCGGAATACTCTATTGCAGCACTTAAGATTTCTCGCTCAATAATTTTCGTTGTCAACACATGTATTCGGCAGTGAATGCTAATGGACCAAGTATTGAGGAGACATTTTCAGCCGTACAGTGCTGTAGTGTCCGGATCGTTTGATGGCCCGACGGAGATTTTACAACGCAGTCGCTATCACATCATCAGGTGACATCATCAAGCTTATGGCTCCGACTAGACGTCGTCACGTCTTGAAAACTTATGGCGATGGCTCAGGTGGACAATATTGAGAGTGCTTGTATTAAAATGGTTTATCCCCATCTATCGTGGGCGGTTGGCCGCTAACGCCAGCATCCTCTCTTTTATGACGCGACTGGCGAATTAGAAAATGATTTCCGCTCTGTGCCCTCCAAGATATGGATATTGTTTATGCCTAACTGAATGCGACCTTGGTATATCGACGAACAGGGACATTTCGCGCCACTTCCTCCGTCAGATCAATTTATCTACTTGTTCAGAAACTGTTGCTGTCTTTTTATCCCCAGCGACTTTGTGCTGGAATAGAGGCCATTGAAAGACAGTGACGTCGGGTCAATGTCTAACATCTGTATACAGCTTGGATTATAGTCATCGGAAACTCGTGGGAGATGACGAGACGATGACATTCCTTCAACGCGCAGCGTAAAAACTGATTTGGAAACGTGTGATGGATTTGGGAAGGGCTTATTCTTGGCGTTTCCAACTTACATGTAATTTTGTTTCATGGGAGTCCTTACCATATTCACTCCACGAACAACCGTGTTCCCTCACCTCAATCAACGCTTCAGTGTCATACATCTTACCTTCGTGTGACGACTGCAGATGAGGACTTCAGTGCATGGTGTTGGAGTGGTACTTACCCGTGAAGGTTACAATTTCACAAAAGTGTTCTATCGACACACAAGATGACCTCCTTGCCATGAAAATTGTTTGGAATGGTCTTCGTACTTTTTGGGGCCACATTGCGTGCATGTTAAACATGCCTCCCATCTCAAAGTACTGAACATGTTACCGCATTGCATGCTATACCGGTGTCCAAATATTCAATGCGACCAACCGACATTTTTTCTGCCTGGATGTTTTATTGAGGTCCACGACAGGCGACCTTTCCTTGATGGGGGTCATGGAATCACTCTGGGAGACACACCAAATACAATAAACCAAGATGTTCACTTTTGTTGAGTTTTTGTTCAGAAGATCAGAGCATTGACGTATGTTGCGACCGTCACGTCGGACTTATGAACAAAGGATGGATATTTCCTTCCTTCGACCGTTCTCGGTAATACTTCACTTATTGTCGTGGAAAAACTGTTCAAGTTTCATAGCTAAGGTTCCGTTGAGCAACCATACAAGGTTGTAAAGTTATGAGTGCGGCCAAGAGTGTGAACCAAGGCTGGAATAGCATGGTCACGCAAAATTGTTTGGACACATTTTTCTCACGAAGTGGGCTTACCGTTCAGCAGTTAATTTGGTTTGGCTAAGTTAGGTCAAATTCAATACACCGCTTGTGTTGATTATCATGTTATGTGAATTTCCTTGAATACATTAACCAGTTACGTTGTCATAGCAATTGAGTTACTCTGAAAAATGTACTGCAGCAACAACCTCTATTTGACGATAATTATAATGAAATGCTTAAATATTTGTGGACCATCGCAGCCTACAGTATATTACGCGTAGTATGCGAACAAAACTGATATAAAATGCTATTTTTTTCGTAATTATTTCTTTGTTCGTTTTCGCTTTTGGTTATCACAGTTTACTGTTGCTTGACATCGATTTGTTTCATGATATGAGCAACTAGTTATTGCGCCTTCATGAATATAGTATTTCTCATGCCACGCATAGTTCGCTGTCTCCAAGAAACGGGCCGATAACTGCGTCACGCCAACGTGAGTCTAGAGCTGCTATGTAAAAGTTTTAAGATAACTGGAAGCGGTAGAACAACATGCATTAAATCAAAAAGAGTAAGTCTGCACAAAGTACGCTAAAAAGACAATAAATCCCTTCGGGCATAAACGCTTGACCTCAAATTTACCGGAAATATGTAAACATGAATAGAAGAATGCTTTCAGAAATTCATAGAAAATAATCAATATGATATCTTTATATTTACCTTGCACAGTGTCTAGATGTGGCCACTGGAATCCCGGACTGCAGGAAATGGTGTTGAAGGCACGACCTACCGTATATTGATCGACTAACTGTCACACGCCTTTGGAGATCTGTTAAATAGAGAATGTTTGTACGGTACTAAGCCGTCGGTATTAGAATTTTGAATTGCGACTCTGATTAAAATATGATCCCGGCTGCTTCATTAATTTGAGTAACTTTTACATTTGTCACAGTGCCATTGCATTAATCAGATTATCATAGGCAATCGTTAACTTCTCTATTTTGTATTTGACCGCATCGGATTGTGAAGGATGATGTAACATGGGTTAGATATTTGAACTATAGATCCTTATTATCAACTCGTTCTCGTTAAAATGACCCGATGGAAGAAACTTCCTTCGAAGAAGTTCAACGCTATCTGTGTCAGAATTCACGCAGCTTCATTCAATATTGCAAGCACAAATACAGACTGTCTGTATGGCCCGTGAAATCGCCAATCAGTAGCGACTTCATGGGAAAGCTTCAGATAACAAGCGACCGACTGTGCGATTTTCAAATTTGCACAGCGTGGAAACCGGACAATATTAACGTCGTAACTTACCTTACCTATACTCAGAATTTTGAAGAGAATATCTTCTGAAGCGCTACCTTCTTCTTGAACAATTATTTCGGCGTTTTGTATTCGACGAGTCAGCGCTCTCTTAGTATATTAGGCTCACATGATATTACTTGGCAATGCACTAAGTGAAAGCTATTATTACGTATACTATTACACTAGTTGTGTGACACGTTTCCCCAGATACAACGAGAATCTGTGAAATCACGCTAACTGCAAAAAGGAATGTCTGTGACACGATTTTACTTTTACTCGTGAATTTGACCATTATTAATAAGATTTCCCACTCGGGAATGGCTCTTTCAAATCGACGAGGACATATATACTTGCCTCCAACAATGCCTTAATACTCATCATTCGTGATTAAATCCCTGTTGATCACGAGTATAATAAATATGATTTAATAACGACGGCGATAACTATGAGATTAAGAGATAATCAGCTCACAGTTTTCTCGGTAGCGAATGGAGGTGTCTCTCCTCGAATAGTATCAATCAACGATATTAATAATGATCAGCAAATGAGGTATGTGACCTCAATGAATGATCGGGGTCAGACGATACACAGTTGAAAACTGTCATTCAATCAGGAAAATAAAAGGGAACAGTATTGTACAGCTGGGAAATATCTTAGTGTCCTTCTGGGAACATATTAATATAAATGTTTATAACAACAAATGGGTAAAAATGATATAAAAAAACTAGTCACGGGATAATCATTTCACACAGGGATGAAAACTACAAATAATTAAATGGCATTGAATTTGAACCATTTTACTGTTTTCTACATCAGATCATCACGTTCTTCGGAACTCGAGAAAGGGCAATGGCCATCAAGATTTTGATGTAATCAAGGAAATCTGTAAAAAAATCTTTACGATGGAGATCATGTACATTTATAGATAAATAAGTGTTTACTCGCAAAGTATTATTATGATCAACGTAATGTGTTTTATTCCGGTTCAGCAAATTCTGTTATTAACACCCGCTCATGTATTTTGGGTTTAGCTCATTTTGATTTTGCCGAGTCACTTAACGTTCAGTTTGATTAAAAGATAAAAATATTGAAAAATAACGTTTCAACATGATTATATTTGCTTGATTTATCGGTAGGTGTACCCGTGTTGCAACATATTTTTATTCTTTTCCTCTAATAATCGAATTTGACTGAGATTACTCAGGAAAAACTAAACGAGTGAAACCCACAATAAATCAGCGGGTGTTTGTTGTGTATCGTCTGTTTTGTCAACAAGCGTGGAAAATGTGTCCACTACACTTCGCTAGCCAAGGGTGTTATACAGTCAAGGGAGAGCACGCCGACCCAACCAGGCTGTGAGAACAGGACAATGATGTCTACCGACTCATGTCATTCGTGTTTGCTACCTCGTGAATTCCATCCTACGCAGGTAAGGAATGGCAAGGTGTTGAAATGTAACTGAAATTTGGACAAGTTGATAAAATAGTTAAGATAGGTTTGGCAACCATTTGTTAGGTCTCGAGTACTCCCCACTTGTAATTTGGAAGCCCGATTCCCCCAACTGTAATCTTAAGTTACGCTCGTTCCTGGAGGACACTTCCAATCATAATGCAGTGGTAATGAATTCGCCTATCGATTCCATTGGATGGTGGGTTGAATAAAATAAAATAAATAAATAAATAAAATTGTACCGAAGTCATTAGTCTGAGAGGAAGATAAGGGATTGATAACGCCTGTGAACTTCTTTCCCAACGTCTGACAGGCGTACACCATTACAACTTCAAGTCAACCCCCTTTGCGTTGTCGCTTAAAGAGGGACGTTACATAGGTGTACAATATTGAATTTTCTCAAAAAAAGAATATATATCTTTATACACCATGTCTACATTAAATGTATATAGATACATTACAAGCGAGTTTTTTAGGTTTGTAATATATTCAGCTTTTGTCAAAACACAGCAGATAATATATATATATATATATATATATACATATATACATATATATATATATATATATATATATATATATATATATATATATATATATATATATATATATGTATAAGTACAAAGTTAACGTCAAATACAAAGTAATTGTATCTATTACTCAAGTTACTTCCTTACGATTACACTCTCATCTATATGGTTCAAACTTACCATTATACTTTTTTTATGTGTTGAAATTCAATAAATAGAGACCGACAATACACCAACTTAATTCTTTCATATATATATATATATATATATATATATATATATATATATATATATATATATATATATTTATATTTATATTTATATATATGGGACTTTGA
>LD343374.1:386907-398919 GCA_001465055.1 Ptychodera flava
GGGATGCTTTATGCTAAACTGACATTAGCTCTGTCAAGCTTTGGAAAGTCGTAGTTTTACAGCATAAGCTTACATGAGGTAACATCCCCACCCCCTCCTCTCACACTAGAGCTGCTACTGTTCAATGAATGTAGAAGTCATGAGCTTCGCTTCACTAATGACTTTTCTTTCAAAAGCACACTGGCTTTACAAAATTGATATATTGGCATTAGATTGGCCCCAGTAGCTTGGCTTTTCTCAGCAATTACTGACTTGGCCACGGCGTTCACCCATGATCTACGCAACGGCCTGCCTGAGTGCATTGCCTAAGTTTGCTTTCAATTTACTTCGATTTGATATTTGTATGCCCAAGGACTTAGGGCAAGCCTACATCGGCATCTTTAGTGGTTGCTTTTCATATTTATTAGTAATCCTTTACGCAAACCATACATTTCATCATCAGAGACGACACGTGTCGATCTCATTGGACAGAACTTTATTATTGTGAGTATCTTTGGTTGATATACGATTTTATGATAATCCTATGCCATTATATCTGTTTTCTTAATATCTGTAGAACAGTGTGACGTCAGGTTTGACGCACTACATGTCTCTCATGCTGTATTGATTATTTATTATCTTTGGTTGTATGATTCGTGTATCTGTTCACTACATCAACAGATTGGTCTGACTATGAAACAAAGAAATGGACCATTTACAGACGACTTTACAAAGGAGTTGCCTGAAGCATTTTTCTCCCAAGGTCATCTGCCTAAATCAATGGAAATATATTCCATGTACCTGAACTTTAGAGTCCTATCAACCCACAAACAACTTTAGAGGCGGTTAGTGTAAAAAAATGGGTTCTTTGACAAGCAGTGATGTTTGACCAAAATTGAGAAACTCGGCCGAGCAAAATTTACATGAGCAAATTTCTCGTCATCTGAACAAAGTGAGGGTTGGGTTTGGAAATCAATTACACACAAATTTTTTGCATAGTGATTTTAGATAAGTGCTACATTGATGGAGGGTGGCAAGCAATGGACATCCTGTTCTCATCTTTGGACTACATATACTGATCTATCATGTGAGTTTTATACTTAGAATTTTGTTGGGTATTAGACATAGATTGAGTATATCCAAAACCTTTGTTGGTCATTGCATTGTGACATTTCAAAGTAAAGGGATGGCCCATTACAATTTCTACGTTCGTTTGATGGAAAGCGAAAATCATCTGATCGAAGCAGCTTTGGCCTTTGATATAATTCGACAAAGCAACTTTTAGTGCAAGATTTTTTTCAGACTGTTTTTAAACTTTTGTTACTTGTGTTTTATGTGAAAAGTACGTCTAGTTTTTCTATATTTTATTGACTATGTTTGAGTGCTTTTCTAACACGATTGGAACTCAATTGGGATAATTGGATGAGAGAAATTATAACGAAAGTTTGATGAAATCGAAATTTTTACTGCTTAAATTTTACAAAATGATAGAAAACTAAAAATTACAATGTTTTCATCGAACAAAACAACAAAATTACGTTAATTATTGTACATCCCTTAAATCGTATTCATTTCTATGAAAAGGTGGTATTTTTAAGTAAATGTCATAAAAAACGAGACAAAATGCATAAAATGTATCTAATGAATGACTTTGAGTTGGGGTACTTTTAAAATGTCCCTTACTTTTTCGTCAATTTGGGGCTTAGTAAACACTAAATGTAGTCAGGGCACTTTTGAAATGACCCTAACTAAACCATAAATCCATCGAAAAACTTCATTTTGGTTGGGGAAAAGTACAAATCGAGTTTAAAACTAGTATTTCAGTACCAAAGAAAGTATAGACAGGTTCGCATATTTTCATTCAAATGTAAATAATGTTCATAAGTATTGAGCAAGATTGCATTAGATGCAGTCATGCAATGATTCTTACTCATAACATGAGCACAACATCGCAAATTTTGAATAAAATTTTAAAGATGTTAGTAAATATGGTGTAATATTAAACAAATTCCATAAATTTTTGAGAAATTGTGCCAATCCAACTATCCCAATTTAGTTCCAATCGTGTTTTCTTTAGTTTTATAAGCACGTACTCGAAATAGAGAATAAATTAAATAAATTAAATTAAAATTTTTAATTGTTTATCTAGCTACATATCCGACATATGAATTGTGTTTTGCCAAAACACTGAAAGGATTAACTACACCACGTGAAAACAGAAGCATACACAGATAGGATCACAACCAGGAAACAAAAGACAAAAGCCAGATCACTTTTTACCTTAGTCATTTATTTTTGATCCACATAATTTACAACTGCATCATAAAATATCAGCCTGAGACACAACATGTCAAGTCTTTCATTTGCATTTATGACATGAGATAACTTGCAAGCTGCCGATGGTATAAGATGATATTCAATTTATTTCAGAATTAAATCTTTGTCCTGGTCAACTTTCACACTTGTCTTGTCCTGTGGTGACTGCGATGATCATTAGAAAAAAGTTGAAACTCGCAGTGTTACAGTATCATGTATGATTTACTAACGGTCAAATATTTCATGAAATTCACTTGGTAAGTAGTATGAGAATCCGGAGTAGGCTTTGCTTGTTTTGCAGTTTTGGATACAATAAGCTAGTGTCTACCTACTTGGACTGCATAGATTTTAGAAGTTACATTCTAGGTTTTGATGAATTAAAAGATTTGCCATAGATGTGCCATAAAATGAAAGAGGCAGTGGCGTTGACATTCCCTGTCCCTAAATCTAATAGCTATACTGTGATGTTATTGAACCATTGAAAAATTGTAGCATTGGCTTACCACTGCCTTGGTGGTGCTATTGTATTAGTGCTAGTAACACTAACAGAGAACAGATGTGGTGAAAGTTGACACTTTGTACCAAACACCAGAAGTGCCAATGATCTTGACTTCCAAATTCAAAAGAAAGATACTGGGTTGCATTGATCAAATTTTTCAAATTATCACGTCATGATTATCAAAAAGCCCAAATGAGAACTAATCTAGGACTAAAAGCATTGAAAATACTCCAAAATGAAATTTATGGATATTCCTTGAGACTGAATTAATGGATTATACTGTGCAATAATTAAACATAACTTGATATGTATCCTCCCAGGAGCAATCATCGTTGTGAAGTCTTCTTATAGTTTGGTAATATGGTGCCACTTGTCAACTGTACAAAAGAAATGAAACATAGTGAGCTCGAAGACAACATTTCCAAATTTCTCTAACCACTTTCTTTGCAACACTGATACTAAAAAAGTGTAGTCTTAGCACAAGTAATTATATAGGATATACGTCAATGGCTGTAAATAATTTTTGAGGGCATTGCAAGTATATTTACATATTCATGATCTTAAAAATTGGTATTTAAATAATATTTTGGACTTTTTTGACCAATGAGGTGCAATCATGGCATGTTGGCATTGAATTAAAATTTAAAGATAAGAACATCAGTTGTTGTTTTTGAGGGTTTAACCCTTTTGCCCCCATTTCCCTGTCTAGAGGTCCAATGTTACCATAGAAAACAATGGGATTGGTTCAAACCACGGTGGTGACAGGGTTAAAAGACCCTACATGAGCAGGACTAAATTCAAGGTGAAGCTGTCCATGTTGTCATAAATTTCACTCCATCTTCTAGGTCCCCCAGTATACTTGACTTGTTAGTTACAGAAAACAGACTGAGTCCCTAACAATTACAAAATTTCTTGTCACATTCAAGAATCTCTTCATATCAGTATGTTTTTGTTAATGATAGTAAAAAAGTGGCAAATTATTTCCACCATGAAGACGATAACACTGTGCCAGAATAAGAAAGACAATTACATCTTATATAACACTAGAGTACCTACCTTCAGAGTTGATGGGTTCAGCCGGGGCTACAGGCGCACTCTGGTAATGGAATGAAAATCAAGAGTTAGTTGTGATTTTATTCCACACTGAAGATGTCAGTGTATTGAGGATCAATATCCAATCACACATACATGTTACAACAGTAACGCACCTCGTGGCTTTCTTTTTTCACTCAATAAGTATTACAATTCTTCCCTGTTTACAATTTACCTTGAGTGTTTTGAAATCGAAACAAAATATAGATTTTAACTTCTTTATTTATGGAAATAGAAACAATGTAATCCTTTCATCAACTGAGTACACCACAGAAAATGGCAGCCATTTTGAAATTCAAAAAATTGTTAAGTTGATGTGATTTGGTTCTTGATCCAAATCAAACATTTGCTCTGGCCTCTTACATTTTATTGTTGCATTTCACAGAGAGTCATCTCAAATTTTCCTTCTGATCAGAGTAATCTAAAATCTTTATCCTTTACATTCTCAGTTGAATCTGTTAAATTTTTTGTCTTCTCATACCTCCCAAAACAATACAGACCAGACTTGAAAGCAACCTATAATACCAAGTACAAGGCTTTTTTTTTCAGAAATAAATGTCAATATTCATGTTTTTTTTGCGATATCAAGAAAATTGTAACATGTGGTTGGAAGTTTGAAATGCAAGTTCATAACCAGTTCAACACTGCAGTAATGTACTATAAGCCCATGGGATAAGGGGACTTAGCTTTTTTAAGTTTCATTTTTTGAAGGTTTGTATGGGCTAAATACTCCTGCGGCTCACACTGTTATCACATTGAAATCTTTTCTACCATAACAACACTGAGAGAAAAGGAAATCTTCGCAGGATGCTAAGCTTAATTCTACAGATTTTACACAACACATTCAATGCTAGGCTCCAGATACCAATGCGACTCAATCTTCTTGAATTCGATTGGATTCCCTCATCACTCATCGAATGCATTGCACAGTACAATTCCATTACAAATCTTACACTTAGAATGCAATCAATGCCATTAGAGATTATTTCCCTTCCATTGACAAATAAGGCCAGTTCAATCAATTCACATTCAATTGTATCCATGGTAACATTCCAGTTGCAAGCCATTCTACGAATTCTCAATTTCAGAATTTCCTTCTTATTTAGGGGGTCTAAGTTTGCATTCAAGCTTTCCGCTTTACATATTGGATTTATGAGAAAAGTCCATGACAAGGTCACATATACTTGACCCTGAGAATACAGAATTCACCATTCTGAAGAAATTTCTTTTGAAAATAAGGTTTTAAACACCATACAAAATTTACTCTAATCCAGAATTTGCACAACGAACCCCGACTTCTTGTTGGATTTATAGAAGTAATAAAGTTTTCTTCAGGGAAAAATGCGTATTCAAAGATTCCTCATGCAAGTTATGAGTAAACCTTAAAAATTTCACTTATATATTATTGGTACAAAGCACTGAATTGGAATATGAGGTTTCACGACTGAAACAGCGCATCCGCCTAGTTTGGATGGCTGGCATTTGCCACTTGTTGGTATGTTATCAATGTGAGAGTTAGCAGGCTTGCAGTACACTGTTCATTAATGGAATCTGTCCAGCATGTGAAAATAGGGAAAAAAATGTCACAGAAACATGGATTTGAAGGGCCAGAAGCTGTCATTTTTGTTCTATTTTTTCTTCTTTATTTTGATCCAACTTCACTTCCTTTCTCTACTCTCTGAAGCAGTACATTTTCTTATCTTCTTTTTTGATCTCAACTTCATTTTCTTGTTCTAATCCCTGAAGACTATTGAGGTACACAGTCAACTTGCCTTTCCCTGTACATAGTAGACCTCATCATTCTTGTTTACAGTTGAATTCTATTATTTTATATCTTAAAAGTTCACTACACTGTGTCTCAGTGCTCCATATATGGCTTAAAATGCATTTATAAGAAAAGATAAAGATGAAGAATAGAATGTCTGTCAGACAAATATAAACGAAGCTACCCTTTGCAACCAAGCGACCAAACAGCCGATAGAGCTCTGCTGTGTTATGTAGAGAATAACTATTTGTGATATGTTGATGAAGAAGGTGGAAATCTTTGATAGGTCATTTCCGGATGGCCTGACAAAAATGGCAAAAATAGCCGCAAAAATACACAATTGAAGATTTCATCATAATTTGAGTACATTACATTAAGATCATCTCTAAGAACATATCAACCAATGATATCAAATGAGTAGTTTTGAGAAACAAATTTTTTGACCAAAATTGGCAAAAATTGCCCCAAAAATACAAAAGTGCAGATTTCATGATAATTTGAATATATCACATTTTGATTACCTCTATGAACCTGTATACCAAATATAAAAGCTGTCAAATGAACAGTTTCAGTGAATTACATTTTAGATAAAAAATGATCTAAATTTGCATATTTCATCACAAGTTGAACACATGAGGAATAGGTCATCCCTATGCACCTATAACACAAATATTAAAGGAATCAGACTAGCAGTTTTGAAGAAGCTAACCCACACACGACAGAAGATGGACGATGCCAGACATCCACCTAATAGATAAGCTTGGCGTAGTACACAGCAAAGCATAAAAAGAAAATGTTGATTGTGTACTCACCTTATCTACAATTGCTTGGGCATCCTCTTGGGTCATCATGAATGGACTGCTACCCACTGATACATTCTCACTGGTCAAACAATGATAGTAAAAACGAGTTAACATACACTTTTTAAAAATACACCTTCACAGCAAAAATTCAGAGCACACATCCTTCGACACAGTACATTGGCCAGATTTTAGAAATAATTGTATTTAAGGTAGTTCACGCCTCAAAATCAAAAGATTTAACCCTTTCACCACCATGGTTTGTCCCAAATCCATTGTTTTCAATGGTAAAGTTGGACCTGTACACAGGGAACTGGGGGTGAAAGGGTTAAAGTTTTCTTTCGCCTAAAACTTTCAGAAAACTTTAAACTATTCCCCTTTCAAATCAAGAATAAAAATCAGGTGTCACAGACCAAAATTTGGTAGCAAAGAAACAAAGCCACTGAAAACTTACTATGAATTTCACAATAGCTTGGAATTAAAACATGCTAGGATGATTAGAAACATTTCTGGCGATAGAAAATAACTCTAGCTGCATCCATAGCAAACGTACTCCTTTGATAGATTTTGCAACAATTTAACCCAATTCGACGCCCACTGTTCTCACTCACAGAACACATTGAGTGTAGGAAACACCAATCGTTGTAACAACCCATACACACTGTACCGAGAAGAAACCTATTGTTAGTGCTCTGTGTGGTTTCATCAACGGGAAATGTGATAAAGGCAATATAAAAATGTTAAAATAGTCAGTGTACGGGTGAGTTTTTCAAAATGTGGGCAGCACCACTGACGACGCTGACTGTGGCACAGTGAACGTTGTATAGGGTGAAATTGTTGCAAACTTTAGCGAAGTAGAACATTTGTAATAAATGTAGGTGGCGTCATTTTCTATCACGAGAAACGTTTTTCTTATCACCATGCACGCTGTAATTCCAAGCTATTTTGAAATTCACTGTAATTTACTTCAAGAACTTCCAAATGAGCCCATACTAGCTGTAGACTGAACGTGTGTTGTAAAAGTTTAGAGTCAGAATATTTTTCCCCAAGTTACATTCTACCTAAACAAACCATGAGCACGCAGTGTAGAAGTGAATTTTATGTTGCAGGACTCACCATGCAATACCAGCAGAATCAGTTTTCTTGGCTACAAGATTCCTCCATTGTTCATGAGTTTCTGTGATAATGTTCAAAGCAAATGCCTGTGGTTTAAAAGAAAGATAAAACACAACAGGAACTTTTAAGAATTTTATAACAGATATGCTGCTGTGTCTACAGGTACTGACATGTAAAAAGGCTTAGCTTAAAATGAGCTTTCATCTGACATGATATGACAAGTTATGTACATTATTAAGCTTAAAGAAACAGGCTGAAATATGAGTTAAAGGGATATAGTCGTCGGAACTGCGCTCAAAGGTCGTATGGGACCCATACGACCCATGGCAACAATGTATCCAAGGCACAATGGTGATTGATGACAGTTAAAACATGTCTGTCATAATCTATCATCGTATAATTTAAATGTTGCAGCTATGATGATGAGGTGCATCTTGATATCATGCACGAAATACATCGTTTGTAAACAAGAAACTCGCACAGGTGCAGTTCCGACGACTATATCCCTTTAATAAATCCCTGCACATTTCCTGCGGATTGAGAAAGAAGTGATCAATCGTTATATCTATAACCTGTGTCCAGATAGTGCTCCGTCCATGCACATTTGAACATTTTAGCTGACCAAAAATTTCACCCTTTCACTGCCATGGTTTGGCCCAAACCCATTGTTATCAATGACAATTGTGGACCTGTTTACAGGGAATTGGGGTGAACAGGTTAAAAAACAGGTCAGTGCAATTCATATAACTGAATCAAACCATCAGGTATTCTGAGCGGAATTGATTTTTACTTGGAATCTGACATCTTCAGGATCAATACATGCCACAAGGAACACTTTTAACCTCTATTTTAAGCTTACTCAAATATGTGTATGTGATTTTATTTATCAGCAGTATAATTGGGTCTGAAGACCTTGTCACTCTAGCTACCAAGACAAGACATCATGATTGGCAAGTGAGGACATTGCAACCAGTGATCTTTGAGGTACATGTAATTTGGTACAGAATTCAGCCACCACTGAAAAGTCTATTGAACATTGTAGAGGACAAGAAACAGGTCATGACAAATCGTCTACACTGATGGATATCCCACCAATAGAATAGTCTCAGATCTTATGTTTTCAGTTTACCTAGAGGCACGTTATTATTTGCAATGATAGTGGCCACTTTAGTCTCTACAGTCACATACACAACAGAACAGATGTGCTATTCTTATACCCTTTATCTATTGAAGTTTTACTCTATAAGATTAAGATACTCTGTTGGGAAATTGCTTTTTTATATATAAAATAACTTATTTATATCGATGTGCAGATTTTCATGCAAAGCATTTTCTGTGTAATTTTTACCCAGCCAACTTTTTATGATCCAAATATGCAAATTGTCATATCACATAGCAGAAAATGTCATATATTATATTTGCCATAATTTTGGATATTAAAAAACCTATTTGAAAGTATTTGTAAATATATACATGTACATGTGTTTATCACACAAAGCTACCATAAGCATCATCTTTTTAACGATGAACACCCAACAACACCCACTGAGGTTGATTACACTAACAAAATACCAAAAACCTCTGCATTAAGGTGACGCTGCACCCAACATACCGTATTTTGTTCTGAAATCACTTTTTTGAAAATATTCATTCAATTTCAATAAATTTGTCCACCCAAGATTAAAATATTGGTTGGGTTCACCTTTTAGCTTGTCAAGCAGCCATAAGTTGCTTGATAAAAAAAGTGTTAATTTATGCAAATGTATGCCAATCACCCTATTTCCTGGCTTTTTCCTTCCAATTTCAAACTTTCCAAAGAATTTAACACCACTCTGGTTGAGTCAAATTTTCTTAAATTTCCACATTATGTTCTTTCAATGATATATAACAAAACGACTATTTTGTTTGGCAAGAAGGCTCTTACATTTTGAATAAGAGGTATTTTAATTTTGTAATCATGATTTTAATCACTTTTTGAGTGTCAAACTTTTAACCCATGCCATTTTAGAATAAGGATAGATAATGCCAAATTAAATAGTCATTCTTTCTACATATACTCTTCTTTCAAGTGAAATATTACATTTCAGAAAATAGTGTCAAGTTTTTGATGTAATTTTTATCATTAGTACCAAAATTGAAGTTTTTTACCCAAAATTTACACCCACTTCATCATTCGGGTAAACTACTCTACCATATTAAAATTTAGAGTCTCTGCTTTTTGAAAATATATATGAGGATGTTTCCTTGTCATCTTTAGTGAGAAATATTGCTTTGAAAAAAATTGTGTTGGCAACATGCAGCTCCACCTTAAAATCATACCTCATTCTGACTTGTGAAAAATGCATATGAAAAATAGGAAGCAAAAGTTTTAAAATCACACAAATCTCTAACCAGGTCAAGCCAGCACACAATCATAATTACAAATAGAAGCTTTATACAGATAGTTATGGTGGCGTTGCACTTAAACCACAATACTTTTTTCAAAGCAACAGTTCCTATCAAAGATGACATGAAAACTCCCTACAGCAGAGTTTAAAATTTAGTATGGTAGCCAAGTTTACTCTAAGGATGAAGGGTATAAAATTTGTTGTAGAAAACCTAAATTCTGGTTTTAATGATAAAAATTACGTCAAAAAGTTGAAACTACTTAAGAAATTTGATATTTGAAACTGGATATATGTGAAAAAAACTGGCAATTTCGTTTTGTTTTATCTGTTCTCATTTTTAAATCACAGGAGTTGAAAGACTGACAATGTGTAAAAAAGTGAACAAAATCATGATGTGCAAAATTGGTATGACTTTTATTCAAAATGTACGAACGTTATTGCCAAACAAAATTGTTTTGTTATTTAGTATTTAAAGATCATAATGTGAAAGTTTCACAAAATTGAACCACGCTAAAATGGAGTTATCCTTTTTTGCAACATTGAAAACAGGATAACAAAGAAGACAGGAAATTGGGTGATTTGCATAAATTTACACTTCTTTCTAACCAGACTTACGATTGCTTGTAATGCTGAAAAGTGAACCAAACCAATGTTTTAATCTTGGGTTATTGAATTCATGAAAATCGACGGAATCTTTGCAAATAAGTGATTTTGAGCAAAATATGTTATATGCAACACCACCTTAAAACACTTCACACCTTCCATTTCAAAACTGACATTATGATTTCTAACATAAATGCAAATCATCACTCTGCTTCAAGCCATGCCACTGACCTAACCAAGGAGATAATCAACGGTCTACAGATCATCCATCCCTCATGAGAGACACTAGCCTCTGTCACATCGCGCGCTGTCACATGATAATAAAATGAAGAAAGACAAGGGCAATAATCCTCCCGTGAAAGGTTTTGTATAGTCACTACAAGTGCTTTAAAAGATAAATTTAAAAATGAAATATCGAAACTGATCTGAAAATCTAAAAATTTTGTTGAGATTTAAGAAATGTTTACACTTTAGAAAAACAGAAATGCTAAGGTCAACAAAGGGCTTTGTGAATGTAAATGGTCCACATAGATATTTTACACCTATAATCAGTAATAGGTCAACATCAGAACTTGAATGATCCTGACAACATGTACACTGCAGAAGGATATTTTAAACTTCACTGCTCTAGCGCCCCCTAGCGTCCAATGTGTAAGAATTTTCTATTGCCCTGTCATCTCAATCTGTTCAGTCTGAGCGGCGCCAGGGATTTCAATCATGTAAGTGAGGCTTTTCAGGTGAAATATATGCATTCACTAATATTATAACCTATTTATATCCACTGATCCTGTTTTTGTTTCTGTGATCCTAGAGAACTCCTCCCTCAATGGAGAGAACAAACTACATAAATAATGATGAAAAATGCATAAAAATTATGATTAATTCACTTCTGTTTACCTTATCTTTTGCCTGTCCCTCAAAAGCAAACTGGTTTTCTGGCTTTCCATCTGGTATTTTGTAGATTTTGAACCATTCACACGTTGCCTGTTCAGTAAAAGAAAAAAAAACCCCAAAGTTTACCATTACAATAATCATGAACATTAAGTATCAAATAAATTTTAGGAAATATATGGTGAAACTTGCATCAGGAAATATATACATGTACACAATTGTGAAATCAACAAATATTATGCTTGAACCGTGCTGAATAATATTTGGGACATCAGTTGAAATTGAAGTACCATTTTAAAACTCAATGTGGTCAGTTTTTACAATTCATCATTCAGATGACACATTTATTTTTAGCCTTTAAAACGCTTTTGGATGGAACAGGATTTTTATAATTATTTGGAATCCAGAAATTGATTCTTTAGACATAGAGGGCGCCCTTCTGAGCACAATTGCTACAAATGCTTTGCTGGCTGTAAAGCGATGCTTTAACAGTCTACTTTCAATTTCATTTTGATTTCTATGCAGCAATAAGTTGCATACACATTCCATAAATTATCAGAGAGC
>LD343374.1:407021-423586 GCA_001465055.1 Ptychodera flava
ATTAGTAATACTCACTGAACAAACTTAGCGAAGTTAGCCACACCGTACGATATACAAGGTGCCGAAAGCAACACACACACAGACAGCCCGTGTCCGATATCTAAGCGATATACACGTCGAAATATAGTTGAGCCGTCCATGGATTAAACATAACTAATTATCATGAAATATTCTTATATCCAGTTTTCTAAACACATCGAAATTAAAAATCAGTGGTTTGAAGTTTCAAATTATCAATACTTAGCTCCTAATCACATTCAAAACACGACGTCCGATTTCTGGGATTGCAGTCCGATTATTACGCCTTCAACATGGGGTCAAAACTTTGGCAACTTTGACCCCGAAATACCACTCCCGTCGTGTCAACTGAGTTTGAGGATAACCACAAAGTTTCGACAGGTATGGTAATAAGATTTCGTATTGCTGGTCATTTACGAAACGACTTTGGGCGAAATTCACTACCCTGTCCGAAAACTGTCACACTGAGTGTACGGAAGTAGATATAGTTTTTTCGCGAATCGCTGAAAGAGAAGCGCAGATCAACAAAAGACTAAAAAACCCCATGTTTATGCTTATTTTGCGGAATTTTTTAAACAAAAATCACTTTCGCCACTGTGGCGAATTAGGATTGATTTTTCTTCGCCACTGCTGAATTCAATTCGCATTTGCGAACGTGGCGAATGGGCAGCGCGAACACAGTGCACTATTAACTGAGAAGTATTTTCCATCAACCTGTTCACGCTGTAAACAGGTCCATACTCACCACTGATAACATATTCAGTTTGGCTAAAAACCATGGCGATGAAAGGGTTGAGCAAATATAGTAAATCATGGGTTTGGCAACGTGAAGTTGAAGTGCTAGTTTGCCAGGTAAAATTTGACCTCTTCTCACTGTAGTGCCGGAATATTTTAAAATTCAGGAAACCCTTTATAATGAATGTCTTCACGTTCAAGCAGATGCAATCCTTGTTCATGTTTGTGGGTTAAAAATTGTGTTGAATTTAAATATTGGGATTTGTTTGACGTCTACATAAATGGAATTTACAAGGTCAATGCCATGTCACAGTGTAACTGTTTCAGTTAATCATGATTTGAACTGGGACATGCTTTTGACATGACCTTTGAACTCATTGACCAGATTCACAGGCTTTTTGTCTCGAGTGTAAAAAAAAGAGTCCGCCTGTTCACATTTGTAATTTAATTCAACCATGATGATGATGTTGCCACAGCAACAGGATGCATCATGCTGATGGCCACTGTGAACAATGAAATAATCTGAGAGACACATGTGTTGCCCTTCATCCGAGCAATGTCCACTGAATGATGAGTGTCAGCTGTCAGTTACATGTACACAAGTGATTTGCAAAGCCATTGTGATGCAAAGAATGCGAACTTTGATTCATCCCGCTGCTATTTACAGATGACAAACTGAAAGTGAAACAAAACAAAACTCTATATGTGTTCTACACGTTTGTAAATTTTCAAACCCAACCACAAAACTCATTTTCGTAACACTAAAGCTACAATATGGAAAATATTTGAAATAGATTTTAAAGCAAACGACTGAAATTTACTGTGGTACTTAAAAATATTGTTGAAAAGTTGGTCCCTAGATTCATCACTTTACAAGAAGCAAATAATTTTAAATTTTGTTATCTACACCTTTTCAGCAAAAAAATTTCTATTTCTCAAACAAATCTTTTATTCATTTATTTACACACTCTGTGCTCTGATTGAATACATCTCTTTGTTGTAACTTTTACTACGGTAATAATTGACCAATCAACTGATTGGAGCTACATACATGTATATGTACAGCATGTCAGTATTTCTTGTACCTCCCCACAAGGTTGATAAGTCCATAATTTATTTTGTGTGACATCAGAATACCAGCCATAAAGACAGCATCAATCTGTTCATTTATCCTTTCTGAGAACAGAATATCAAATATTTCAACATGTTCGTAATGAACTTTCAAAATGCTTATTTCAATAACCAGAAAACATTGTCACAACATCTTTTGATACTAAGTTTACCCTTCCGATAAAACAAATTGCCTTGTCATGACAGGGCACCAGCGTAATTACTAGTAAATAGCAGTTTTAGTGATACTCATGGTTTATGGAGGGACTCTGCTATACTTTTAAAGATTCAATTTGCAAACCGTATACAGAACTGTGATTAGAAGGTCTCCAGTACCTGCCACAGAAATACTTCATTCTCATTTGCGTCTCATTAATTTGGCTGTGAACATGTTGTCATGGCAACATTATCAGATGCTTGTATTTGCCAGGGCCACAGTACGTTCAGATATTCAAAAGTAGGCCACAAAAAGACAAAGTTTTAACCTTCAAACATTTCACAAATAACATCTGACATTGGCAATGCTGGCGGTATTATGACAAACAAATTTTTCATAAAGTCACCAAACAACTGCAATTATGAGACATATTTTTTTATGTTTTAAAGCTATTGAGGCTTTCGTTTTCTGACCTTTAACCTTGAAGTTTTGAATAAAATTTTCTCCTATGTGAACTGGAACGGTAATGATTATGTATATCATTGATCTTTTTTTCAATGATACCATGTCATTCTGTGCATAGTGAAGCTTTGCGATGACTCAATTTCTTTTTCCTTTTTATGCATCAATTTTTTGTTGGTCAGATTGTTCATAAAGCAAGTGTTAACGTTTCTGATCAGTCACATGGCAACATTAAAAAGTGCATATTTTTTATACTGATAACACTGAACTGCTAAAAAAATATGCAGGACTTTATAGGATTACATTACTGCGTTCTATGATCACATTACTACTGTATGATCTGAATTCCACTTCATTTGCATTGCAGGTTTGATGAGTAAAGGGATAAAACTAACCCAATTTCTCATCCAGGATTTTCAAAATAATGATCCATCTTACCACAGAGTTGACACCTCCATGATCTTACAAAAATCACTCATATTTGGTTGCATGAAATGAATCCCTCAGCTATGCGGCAGGACATTTAGCCATAATACTTTCACTTCTATCTGGCTGTTATATGATATTTCAATGTAATTGTCGAATGTGATTGCTTGAATATGTTAGAGGTTATAAGATCAAAAATAGTTTTAAGTGGGGAAAAGTAAAAATTCACATATTGCTATTTTCTACGGTCATTTTCGTTTGTTCAGGACTCACACTTTACAAAACAATCGATTATTTCGACAGGAAAAGATAAACTGCAAACAAAGAAACAACGACGTGTTATCAAGAATCGTGGGGTTCTTTTTTCACCTCCATGGATAGTTGAACAGCGTCAATCATTTTATCATGATTGATACGCGGCTGGCAACTGCACTGAACAGCAAGTAGGATGTGAGCATAGTCCCTCTATCCACAGTGGATGGAGGGACTGTGATCGAGTTGTTTTTTACGTACATGTACTAATATCATCTCCTACCTATGGTATTACATCACCATGGAATCACGCTGCACTCGAAATCATGCCTTACATTACATCTCCTAAAAAATCTGAGAACCTTTCAAAGTTTATTATTAAAGACAAACGCGTGTGTAGTGTTGCGGAATACGGTTTAGACAGCTGCGCACGTTGGGTGCAATCAAGGTATACAAGGCACAGGGCGCGACAAACACAATGGTACAAACAGCCACGTAGAATCACAGACCATGAAAATAGAATCACCGGGCTGACGCTAATCGCCGCCTAGCGGCTCGGGCTTCGGACATGTTGGATAAAAGCCTATGGCCAGTGTTCCGATCTCTCCGCAATTACACGCATGCTCTTACTTCCACAAGATCTTTGTAAACTCGCGCCAACCTGTTCAGGAAGGGCACACATTAGGAGTGTGAGAATGACCCTCCACATCGAGTTCTGTGTCTATCAATGCGACGGTGACATTATGACAGCAAGGCCCACACACGTGTACTGCTGCCTGTTAGGCCATGGGCCTCGCCGCCATCATTATAATAGGTAAGGCACACTTACTGATATAGAGTCGATAATCGAGTGAGTTCGGTGCTCCTCTTTCAACGGTTGTGTATGACATCTTGGATCTTCGGTTTTGTTGAAAAGCACTTCTACACCCGGCAGCGGCTGTGGAACGATGTGTAGATAGCCCACTGAACACTGTACGTGTCAGGGAACGAACCAATAGAGCGCACATTGGCTGTTTTCCAGTTAATCTATCCGGCGTGGTCATTAAGACGCGAGTTTCTATTGGCTGATGGGGAGTACACCACACGACGCCCTCTTACGTCAAAGATTTGACCTTGTAGTGCCTTGTAGGCCAGGCAACTGTAGTATAGTACAGTAACCTTGACCACTGCACTGACAGGCCCTCAACACACATGTGCAGGGACTGCCTGACATATTGGAACGCGGAGGGAAGGATGTTCCAATATGAAGTACAGTCATGTGCTTTCATTTGTTGCATGGGGGACTCTCAAATTAGACTTCTTTTGATTTTACACACTGTAGGCATAATATCTTGGACACGGACCTGGACAAGTGCATAATGTAGTGTACGTGGTGAGCGATGACTACTTGGTTGCCGTCATGACATATTAAATGACTTCCGAAACCCTGCCGTCGGATTGCAATGATGCCGGGGCTTCGACGGGGGTGTGATGGGGTGAATGCGGTGGCTTTCGAAACAGGTTGTGTGAATTCGAAAGTTTTGAGCATTTGGCCTAAGCTTAATTTAATCTGTAAAGTCAATGGAAAAGCACAGATATAGTGGTCGAGCTAAAGGATCGAACAACTTGAACAAAGTCGCAACCATGGTGCATATGAAGAAACAATTATACCGCAACGAATGTTTGATTGTTTCTTTGTTTAGGCATGCAGCGATCTTTGTATCCTAAACTATTGCAAACTATTGCAATAAGACGGTCGAGTCGCCAGGTATCATTGACCCTGATAAATGTACCATTCAGGTGACAATGTCAATGTTAAGAGGATGTCTGATTTCTGACTCGGCTATTAAAATCCGTTTTAAAACTGAAATTACAAAAGTCCTGACCCTATTAATTTGCAGAATGGATTGAAGGTGAAGGACGCACACTTTATGAGAATTGCATGACGTTTTACATGACTGTAAAGCTGAGCAAGAAGATCCATGGAACAATCAACACGTTTTAGTGTGCGAGTATGCAAAATTTATATTTGCACTTTGGCTGCCCATTTAATCAAGTGTTACCCTTTGGGGATGACTTGCACACCTGCAGCTACATACATTTTGCAATTAATGTTTATTCAAGATCGACAAAAGGTTCCAGGAGATGGGGGAATACAGTATCTGTGGAACGTACCGAGAAATGAACCTAAGTACCTGGTTAAACAATTATGGGTCGATGTTTCCAAAGAAAATCGTTTCTGTCCCTTATTATCGGACGGTTTGTGATGACCCGATCTGTGATGAGTACGTGGTCGTGGTCAAAGTATGAGAGTTCATCTTAGTGTGGTCGTACCTTGTATTCTCTTCCCGCGAGTTGACCGACCCGCCATTTTGTTCTTGTTGCATTTTGCACGATAAAGAAGGGAAAATAAGAACTTACTAGCGAAAGATCTGTATCTTTATCAGAAAAAGTGTGAAGTGAGTTCACTTTCCACGAAAATACACGTAGATCTTTCTAAAGTAATAACATAAGTTCACTTTATCATAAACCTGGAAAGATTTTTTTTCTTACGTGACAAACGCTCTCAAGTATCTGCCTGCTGCTACATTACAACCTAAACTTTATAAGGACATGAAATAAGGCCATTAAAGCGTGCAAACGACATACTCGTCAAAGGCCCCGCGATGCTATGGAATGCCGGGTGTGATAAACAACCAGTCGATCATAGTTCATCCCAGTTTATGTGTACCACAGGTGGTCAATGTAACGATTGTAGCTGCGATGAACAACGAAATACTGTCAATCTGCTAAAACAGCCGACGGCAAGATTTGTCACCCGTTGGTTCGTGAGAAATAGTCAGACTTGATCCAAAGGTAGAATTATCAACAAATAAAGCAACAAAGTTTTACGCAGCGCTGAAAGCGAGGCATGTTGTTTCATATAAGGAGACAAGAAGGGTTGCCGTTTTTTAAGGTAGATAGCGCCCCGGGGACAGATATTCGGACTCTCAAACTTTTACAATTCTTTTCCGATATACCACTTGTGGGGGTTCATAGGCCTAAAGCTCTTGGTGTAAGAAAATTTTCACCGGCTTAGTTTTTCGAAATTCGAAAATTTTGCTTTTCTCCATAGGGTTAACACAGGGATGGCGGCCATTTTAAATTTTAAATATTTTCGAGATTTTCAACCTCTTACTACCTGTGTCAACAAATGCCTGATGCTAGATCATTGAAAGCTTAAGATTCAGTATATCAACAAGTATCTGGAGTGAGGACCTTTCATCATTCCTCGGGCGTAATTATTGGAATTTAGTAAAATAATGAATTTCTATTTTGTTTATCAATGCAGCCTGCCGAGTACCTTGAACGAAGGTAACCAACATATTGATTGGCCATTTAACAACAACAATTTTATTGAGGATGGAACATGATCATAGAGCAGGTGAAATCATATCTAAACCGTCTTAATGTCAGAGGTCTGTTAAAACACTTGTGCAAGACACACAAATCTCCTTTCGTTTCATTCTCGTAAAAAGCAAACAAGGATTTCTATTTGTTATGTTACTTCCTTTGGCTCTCAAAATCGATTACACTAAAAATGTGTTCCCTGTAACATTGCTCACGACTTAAATTATATTCTCCTAAAAAGGTTATGAATCAAACATCAGAAATTCAGTAACAGAAAACCTATGCACTGGTGTACGTCAAGGAAGCCCATTTTGAAAGTTTATATTTACAAACTAAGTAAATATGTAAGACTCGAAGTTATGTGTGGCTTTCGCACATTTGCTTTCGCTTTCGATCTAACTCATTCCAGGTCACGCCACTGAGAGCCTCGAGTCGTCGTCACTTTACCTTGGCAATGAGTCACTCCCGTGACTACTGACACTGCATACCACATTCCTGAATACAAGGAATTGCTTACACTCCTTCAAAAACTAAAACTTTAGAAAGCAACGTAGAAGTAAACAAAGAAAAATAGGAAACTGATATAACACAGTTTTTCATATATAATTCGTGACTATGTGAAGGGAATTACTTCAAGTTTTATTGAGATTGCAAAATGCATCAGTGCATGATACCTATCTTCAACCTTTATTCCGTATTTTCTTTTTCAAAGTTAAACGTAGAGTTGTCATCACTGAACAGAACTGACACAAAACTTTTCACCGAAGACTTGCGATGAGTTCTTCAGTGGTTCCTGAATAACATCGATCAATTAAGAAAAACGGGTAACGTCGATATCTTCTCAGACGGAGATAGTCCATTCCTGCGGTACAAAACTATTTCTGAGTCAAGAAATTGAAACTATGAAAATTAATTAGATATTCGTCACTCGATTGCGGAAAGTGCAGCAACGAAACCGAAAATATATTGCTGAGTATAATTTTCGACCTCTTCTCGCTATTTTTAATTTTTTTTTTCAGAACTAGAGAGTACTTTATCGTTGGGTCCTCGGCGTCATCACAGCAAATTTTGTTTATGGAAGAAATATTTGAGAATTATCCCCTTTGAATCCCGACATTACAATAAAAATGAAACCATTGGTTGGCATTGATTTTATGCAGGCGAGAAATGCGCATATACAAATATCATTGGCGGTTTTTTTTGTTTTTGTTTTTTTTTTTGGTATCTGTTCTGAATAAGACGACATATCAATATCAAGGAATGATCAGACTACGGCTAAAGCGAGATTACATCAATTCTCAATCAACCGAAATTAAGTTGACAGTAATGGATTCAGGCAGACTGACTATGCCGTTATTTAAGTACCCAATACATGTACAATTATAATCGATGCTACAACCCAGGAAATCGCGAATTCCATATCAATTATCTTGGAATTAAAGTGAGACAGATCTAGTACCAGACAGCGATCGTCAAGCTCGCTACTACGTCTGGTCGATCATTATTACCGTAGTATGGGTAGAGACATAAAACATAATATTGTATCAATCAGCTGTTTTCCCCATATACCATCTGTAAACCGAAAACTTAAAATATTGAAAAGGGATCTTCGTGACAATATATAGTCGATAAATGGCCTGACAGCAAGAAATTATTTCTATTTATCATGATCTTGTTGTGTCAACTTTGGTACACGCGTTTTAACGACTGAAATTATAATTGAGACTGGACAAGTAATAATACACACCATCGAAAAGTACATGTAAATTTAATTCCTTCAATCTGTAAAATTTCTTCACCTTCGCTTGACAATGTACTGATTTGCTACGCTTGTAAATACAGCATCGACCTCAGATAGAAACCCGCTAGGCTGGAGGAAAACTCATGGTGGCGCTGTATATTATGCTTCTGCAATGACCAGAGTTTATATAAGTAATCCATGCTTGTGGGAACAAACGTACTAACGTTAACACACACACACGAAGCAAATCAGTTTTAGCAATTCCGAAAATGTATCTGTGAATCAAATTTCAGTTCATCTTTATATTTAACAGCCCTTTGATTATTGTGTATGGAGACACAGATGGACACATACGTGGCATATCGGTATGATATGTTTGTTTGTTAATTGATTTATCTATTTATGTATCTAGTCATGAAACAATAGGATGCCAAATCACGTACAGGTTCATAAAGAACCGTAATTAATAAATAAACACATTTGCGAAAAGTACTATAAATATAAAACAAACACAGATTAATATGGAGTAAACAATGCAACTAATACCAATATACAAATCGATAAACAATCAGGCATAAAAAATGAGTGTTTCTGTTACAAACCCCCAGAGAAAAAGTTAGGTCGGTCGAGAACATTTATTTTTATTTTACAGTCTAATAAGACCAATAAAAAAAACAAAAATACAGTAAAATCAGGAAAAATCATGCGTGATTTTTTCAAATAGGAAAAAAGTTTATGGTCGGACGGTTTTGACGGGTTTAGCTTCAGTTATATTAGAAATCATCTATAAAACTGTCGAAAGATATCTAAGTTGTGCTTGTCACAAAAACCTAGCGAAAAATTTTGACATGGCAATAGTGATGAAATTTATTGGTTGTCGTTGGTCTACGACGCAATTTGAGCAATTTCACCCGATTTGTTATGAGTAAACAATAAGAATATAGTGTCTGAACTTGCTAGGTGCCTTACCAGGAATCTACGTAATGCAACAATCTGTTACAGGGTTCGTCGGACGAGGGCGCTGATGAGCGAGAGGGAAAATATCGATACATTTCATTTTGACACTGCTTTTGGTTAGGAGGCTAAACTTGAGAATGGTATTGATGGTGGCTTCTAATCCGTGACATTTTCAAGTTGCGTTCAAACGAAATATCTAGTTGAAATCGGTATATCAACATTTCTGTAATAACCGAATTTCCTATTGATTTTCACACTTGCATTTTTGGTCAATCCCTATATATACTGATGTATCGATATGCCATGTGACGATCGACATTTTAGATATTCTTGATCGTTATCGGCTTTGGAAACGCAGCTATATCTGTGACTGGATTGACTGCGTATATGCAGGTCGTCAAAAGGTCATCCCACAGGAGCGATGTGAAAATTAACTGGGTAGTTTTAATAGCATGAATAGTGTGGGGTTAACCGTGTTTATGCTACGTTCCGACGTTATGATACGTAGACTATCCCGTCCGCATCGCTGATTGGTCCTTGAGCAACGCCATCAACGTCATCAGACGGAGATTCATCACTTCGACACTAGTAATGAGCTACTTTATTTATTTATTACAGCGGGGGATTCCAGAAACGCCGATTTTGTCAAAACGCGGCATTTTTCTTTTTATCGTGACATGAGTGTGGGTTTTTTTTTGCACAGGAGAGAACCTTCCGCGTCTAACAAGGTAACTGAACGTAGGATTTGTGTTTATCTTTCGAATAAGCTTAGAACGGGCAGTTTTCTTTGCAGGTCGGGCAAGTCCGTTTCACGCCGTTGGATAGTCTATGTATCAGAACATCTGAACGTAGCATAAACTCTACACTACTCATGCTATTAAAACTATCCAGTTCACATCGCGCCTGTGGGTCAACCCCGCCACGGTGGGGTTGACCTTTTGATAGACGCAGCCTATTCCGCCACAGGTTGCTGCGTTTCCACAGCTAGATGGTCACGTGCCTCTTTTTTGCAAACTCCATTAATCTAACTTTCTAGAATTTACAGCATGTACGGTATATATTGCGGCCATTCAATATTGTTAGAAAGTGAAGCCTAATAATTTATATATATTTGACGTAATCTGGGAAATGTGATTTTTCTGTGACATGTTCAGGAATGTTCGATTCTAACTTTCCTATAGACCGAATACTCGATATTTTAATCGGAGTCTCTTGATAATGATGTTTACTTTGGAACTAAGGCTCCCGAAAACATGGCCATGGGCAATTCGAAGTAGATAAAGACTAATGATGTAATTATCACCATTTTTATCTCGGAAACCCTCCGTGCATGCATTATAAACATGTTAGCCACATCACATTCCGATGACAACAAAGATACACCAAAAGTAACGTACAGTCATTGAAATTTGCTACCTACACTTCTGCAAATGTCTCGAGTCCTATCTCTGCAACCATATCATGTGCCTAGATCGACCTAATGCCGTGTCCTCGCTACTTCTCAGGCTCAAGAACGATTGCAAAATGGTCAAAGTACGTTCGGAATCGGGGTGGGGAGAAGAAGGGCGCCAAACACATTAGCATCCACTGTATTTGTTTGGCAAAAGATTAGTAGTCCTCTTGTTACGACTAATCAAATTTAATTTTGTGGGTTTACACCACGATTTTCACAGTCGAAGGGCATATTTCCTTTTCTCACTAAGTTTTAAATGGTCGACACTTGAAAATATAGCTTCAAACCATCCACAAAGAAACTGCAAATGACGATCAAACGAATGCAGATGCCAGCATCAACAAGGCCCTGTAGTAACATAAGGTTGTATAAGTCTGTAACACTGTGATATTTTTCGACATTTTTTGTATTATTACATCTTCTAACAACGTCATCAAATCACCTAGCGACGAATTTAGCCACCAATACCCCTTAGCCAAATCGAATGCAACATTCTTGTAATAGATAAATCTATTAGACTAAAAACTGGAATACCCGGTTGAATTACGTGTCTGGGCCAAATAACATACGTACTCATCAAGTTGAAACCGAATACATTTGTAAATGAGACAATCGAGTAGCTGTATTTTGTAAAAAGAATAGTATTTTGCAAGTTTGTGAAAACGTGTCGTTTTGACGTACTTGATGAAACGGCAAGTGACATTTTAGCAATAAACTTGTAAGTCGATATTTCATCCGAAATACATATACTGTTTGGCCGCGATATGTCACGGATTCTATATATATATACGCTGTTATATAACTTTGAAAACTGATATGGAATGTACTTCGCTAAAATATAGTGATTAGAAGGGCATTTATTTTCCCGCAATTTGATTGTTGAATTTGACCCAAAAGTGCCATTTCACTTTGCACTGTAGTCTGTGGCACAAACTATGATCAATTTGTTTCCCTTAGGGCAATCGACAATTGACTTTAACTTCAGTTCAGGTGCACACATATGTGCACGTTTATTGCTTTTCAAGGCCTCCAGCCCATAAGCAAGGGGGTACAACAAAGAGATACAGGTGAGAAGTACACATACAGTGTTAAGTCATACAGTACAGTAAATACACTAGTTTCTCGTGAAAAAAGGAAAAAGAAAATCAGTTCATAGTACTGAAAAATCGTACTGAAAACTAAACTATGGTATTTCAGTATTTTTCAAAACTGATTCTCTGAGCTTGAAAGCTTTATATACAAAGTTACATAGTGATAAGATCATTGATGGATCTTTGCACTCATAATTCTCAAAAACATTTGGAAGTGAGGATGGTTAATATCTTCTCGTGGAAAATATTGCTTTCTCAAATTCGCATATACAGGACACACAAGTAGAAAATGATACTCATCTTCTACATATTTGCCAGAGCATACCTTACAATGCCTTGCTGAGACATCTATGTTCTGATGCCTTCCTTCCTCTATCGAGAGAGGAAGAACAGAACATCTAAAGCAAGCAAAGACCTGTCGAACATTTCGTGTACAATTTGAATAAAGATACATTTCAGGTTCAAGTAGAGACTTGAACTGTGAATAAGTACGTAGTTTGCTTTTTGATGAACAGTAACCTTTCCATTGCTGTTTCAAAATATCTGCAATTCGTGTTTCAAATGTTAAAAAGAACAACTGTTTGTCACCTATCTCTTGCGAGATCCATACATGGCTAAATCCATACGAAAATAGAATATGTTTGACTGACGTTGCCCATGTGTGTCGTCCTAAACGGTCAAGATTGCACAGCATTAAATACGCTTGCCTAGGGAATCTCCCTTGTGGCATTTCAGTGAGTTTTACCCAGTAACGGATACATCGTTTTAAGGTGTGAAAAAAGACTGGCAAACGCCCACACTCTCCAACTACAACTTCATTTGCTGTACTATTAGGTACACCTAATAGCTTTTTGCACCATGCTCGTTGAACTTTTTCAATGATGTCGTAAAATTGAAATCCCCATATCTCTGATCCATAACAAAGAATTGGTAAGATCATAGCATCAAATAACTTCAAATGACATTCAAATGAAATGTATTCCAGTTTCCACCTGGCCACTGACAATAAATTCAGTGCCTTGTTAGCTTGGTTGGCTAATGTATGTACAGCTTTAGACCAGGTTTTACGTGTAGAGAGTAGAAGACCAAGATATTTGTAATACGATACAATATCGATTTCTGTATTCCCAAAGTGCCATTTTTCCAACGAGCTTTGTGGCCACCTTTGCGAAAAATAACAATTTTTGTCATTTCCAAGTTAACTTTCATGCGCCATTTGATACAATATTTATGAAGAATGTCAATTAAGAACTGTAAGTTTCGTACAGAATCAGAAAAAATTACAATATCATCTGCATACAGTAAGGAGAAAAGATCGAAAATATCTTGAGTTAACTGAATGCCCATTTGACCTGACTCCATAAACATGGAGTTTAATTCTTCGATGAATAGGCTGAACAATAAAGGGCTAAGAACACACCCCTGTCGTACACCAGCTGGACAATTAAAATATTCTGAAGTTAAAGTGCCAGCTCTTACACAAGACTTAATGTTATTGTACATGGAGTGAAGAATATTGAACATATTTCCCTTGACACCCAGAGTCATCAGTTTGTACAGTTAAAGTGAATGGTTTACTCTATCAAATGCCTTTGAAAAATCTACGAATAAACAGTAAAACTTTCCACGTCTTTTGGATTATAGCATGTAAAACAGAAACATTATCGACAGTACTGTGATTCTTTCTAAAGCCGGCTTGACAGTCTGAAATTACATTTGTTGCGTTAGACCACTTAGTGAGTCTTTCATTTAAAATGGCTGTAAACATTTTACCCAGTGAGTTTAATAGGGAAATACCCCTATAATTATTCATATCACTTTTATCCCCCTTTTTGAGGAGGGGGATTACAATAGCAACGGACCATTCTGAAGGAAATATACCAGAGCTAAAATGTAGTTTAAAAAGTTCTACGAGTACAGGAAGTATTATTTCTGAAGCATGTTGATAAAATTCATTTGGGATTCCATCAGGACCTGGCGCTTTGCCTGTCTTCAACTTTTTCAAACACTGTAACACTTCAATATCAGAGATGGGATCATTCAGAATACTGCTAATGTCGTCAGTATCATTATCACCACCATAATCGTAAGTATCATTATTTTCACTAATAAACTGATCAATAGCTTCTTGTACAGTTGTCAGAAAATCCAAGTCTCCTGTTTCTAAATCATTACATTCCTTATACAATTCACTGAAATAACTGTACCATGACTGAATATTGATCTGGTCGGCACTATTGCCTTTACATTTCAGTAAAGATTTCAATATTGCCCAAAAATCACTAGAATTATTAATAGTAACCTCATGAATCCTTTTTCGAATAGAATCCTGAAAGCGTTTCTTTGAAAGTTTACATGTCTGTTAGACTTGGTTCAAGTATGTGATTTGTGAATGTTTGAGTGGAATGAACGCAATGATTTGTATTTTGCTTTCATGTGAAACGCGCGCGTGAGTGGACGCGATGAGTAGACGCGATGAGTGGAGTGAACGCTATACAGCGGAGTTTCACCCGGCAGAAACTAACTCACTACTGCGCAGACTCAAACGTGACGCATTCAATCGCTGGGAAAACCTGGCGTGAGCTGCCAAATTCCGGATAGGTTTGTACGAAATAGGAGAGACACAAAAGAAACTATTATAAATGATTTTATTTTTTTAAGATTCACCGACTTGAACCAAGTCTACATGTCTGTTTAAAATGATTTCTAGTCACCTTATAGTGATTTAATGATTCTACTGTAACAGTGGAATTATGTCTGAATAACTTTAGTTTGTCATGCGCACAACGCTTTGCTTTTTCACATGAGGAGTCAAACCAAGATGGTTGCTTTGACTGGTGAGAATTACGTGTTGTGTACTGTTGGCGGCCATCGACACCTGCTGTCTTAAGAGCTTTATTTAATTTAGAAATTACATAGGACGTGTTCACAATGTTCTGCTGTAAATCTTCAAAGATCTGTAACGCTAGTGCAGAATTGAGATTATCCTTGAAGGATGTTTTACATTTATCGGACATGTGAAAACGGACACCGCTGGAAATACTATCATTACACTTCTTTGTGCGGTTACTTTTTACATTTAAACATTCTAGTTGACACACAATGGGAAAGTGATCTGAATCTATTCTGGACAGAACCTCAAAGTTATTCAAAAAAGAAAACAATTGCGCAGAGATAATTACGTAATCACTAATGCTATGTCCATTTGCAGTAACACATGTTATATATCCTGGATTGTCATTGGCCGTTCTGCCATTAACGATATGCAAATCAAAATTCTTGCAAATGTTCAGCAAATGTTGGCCAGGTTCATTGACAACTGGGTCTTTTGAATTTCTATGGAGTTTGAAGTGAGATGGTTTGTACACTGAATCGTCAAAAGGCAAATGGTCAATGGAATCATCAAGAATAAAATCTTTCTCAGACCCAGTTCTTGCATTAAAGTCGCCTCCAATAATAAAGTAACTATCTTTATACATACTATGTAGTTTAACTAACTGATTTTCTAGAAGTGCTAAATTGTCACAAATACCGTCTGGTTTGAAATAACAACAAGCAAGCACCAAATCTTTATCAAACTGAAACAAACTTTTATCAAAATGAACAAACACACAATTACTTAGCTCGGTTTGTATTTTACACACCTTATCAGATAAAGATTTCTTTATGTAAAGTGCGGCGCCACCACTTGGACGCCCTTTAGTATGCAATTTTTTGGCAGGGGAAGAATAAACAATATAATCTTTCAGGAAATTTACATTATCAGAAGATATACAAAATGTTTCAAGCAAGCCAACAACATCGTAATTTGAGCAGAAAGAAGTAAATTCTGAATAACACACTTTAGATTTTAAACCTCGAATATTCCGTATCAATATTGATAAATCAGAGCCTTGGCCACATCCCTATCTTGGAGATTGATGCACTAAATAAACTGCTCCAGTTGTTTTATTCACAGCATACACAGATTTCTTACCGTCCATATCAGTGGCGATCAACTTGTCATAGCGTAGATAAACTTTCAACGAAGGGGTTTCTTCAAGCAGCGATTTGCGGAATGACAGTAGTTTTGATGGAATGTCATGGACGCGTCTTGAGAAGTCTTCCCCGATGCTGATATTGGTACCTTTGAGATTTTTGGCTCGCGAAAGAACATTGGCTTTGTCCTTGAACTTCAGAAACATGGCGATGATTGGCTTCGCTCCTCGTACTAATGGACCGTTGACAATACGATGTACCCTTTCAAATTCTATTTCTTCTTCTATTCCTAAATTATTTTTCAGCGTCGTTTTGATCTTTCTTCTGAGGTATCCTAGCTTTCATTTGGCCCTTCTTGTTGGATGCCATAAAAGATCAGATTGTTCCTTTTGCCTCGGTTTTCTAAATCATCGTTCGCTCTTTTTAAATCGCCGTTTTCTTTCCTGAGTTGTTGCATTGTCTCTCTGATTTCTTCTGTAAAGTCACTGTTTGATTCAAGACCGGCCAGTTTGGATGAGTTCTGTTGGAGTTGTTCTCGAAAGTCTGACATGTCATCTTCGATACTGTCCATCCTGTTCTGTAGTAGTTCGAGCTTTTGTTGCACATGTTCAGATTGCTCTATAAGTTTATCGAGTTTCCCGCCAATAGCTAAAATATCTGCTTTTGTAGCTGGATCAGTACCAGGGTCTGTAGTAGTACCTGCTGATCAAAGTCGTGTTCCAGGTCCAGGATTTGATTCAATATTGCCGTACATAACAAGTAAGGCGACCAGGCAGATTTTGATTGACAGTGACAGCTGGCAGTTCAGGAGCGGAA
>LD343374.1:436294-451543 GCA_001465055.1 Ptychodera flava
GAAACATTCGATGTAATGCGTGATTGTGTTGATGAGACACTCCTTGTTACAAACTATACACAATATGTGTGTGTAAGCAAGTTAACAAGAAGGCCAGCTCGACTACCAGATTGGTTCACTGGAGTGTATGCGCCACGTGGTAACCACCAGACACCACAATACATGGATAGACTTGGAGACAAGAAGTCAAAAATATTCCAACACAAAATTCATCCACCAAGTAGTGATATTGATTTCAATGATCACATTACATATTCTGCATATATCAAATATACCGAAGAGTGTGCCTACACAGCAGCTGAGAACAACGCCTATCCTTCATTTACCAATGATCTGACAAGATACAGGATCAAGTCCATTGGCATTCTGTACATGGCTGAAGCTCTTGTAGATGATGTGATAACCATAGAAACGTGGGAAGACGAGGATAATCAATGGAAATTAAATTTTGTGATGAAGAAGGATGACAAGGAAGAGATATGTCACTGTAGTTTTGAGTACTATGACTTTATCAAGTCAAATCTCTAGATATATCATTTTTGTATGCAATTTGATAAGCTGTCACACCAAAACTCTGGAAACGTCATCGTCGCAAGGAAATATTGGTATTCTGTCACATGAAGTCTTGTGATATGTCTTTGCCATGCAGAATGGAATCACAATCAATACAGTGACAGATTTACTTCTATCAAGCATCTCTCTGTTTTGAGTTGACCCTTCTTTCAATAAATCGTTGCAGCAGCTGACGTTTAAAGATTTAGATGAAATCCCTACCATAATTATAAGTATCATCAGTAATCTAATATACAAAGCAGGATGATTTTATTATCTCTTAGTATATGTACAAACGTTTGTAACATGGAAGTACTTTGAAATTAAAAACAAAATCATTTCCAGCACATACAAACTTGATACTCATTGATGCTCCAAAGTGTATACGAAAGGCTCTGATGATGGTACTCATTTCAAGCATCCGGTACCAGGAGTCAAAACGTAGTTGGCACATAGGTTTGACACATTTGTCAATCTACAAATACATGACGTGTTAGCAAAGCTACATGTATGTACATGCAGTAAGTACCTAACTCTTTTACAATGACGACTGTAGGACAATTTGAAAACCTAATACATGAATAGTTTTCACAGATTTGTCATTTAGCAAGTGTTCATCTTGCAACTTTACACCTTGCAAAGCGTGCGAGCAAGTGAAAATGGGCTAGGATTCAGGGTTAGACAAATTAAGATATGTATAACAAGAGGAACAGTTTGAAATATTCGTTGTTTAATGAAGTGGTAAAAAAGAAGATCTACTGTGACATTGTAGACACATTCTATAAAGATGTAAATGCATAGAGGCATACAAGTGCGCATGCAACATGTATATTTTGTTTACCATCTCTTAAAACACAAACCGTTACTATGACATGTTATTCTGCAGTCACTTTGGATGTGTTTCAAATACACTTAAACGGTAGATGAAGATGTGCAATAATTCAGAATGTAACGATATTCGATATTGTATTTCTATCAATGTAATAAAGGAAGTCTGGATAACAAAGTATAAAAAATAAAGAGATCTGTGATGTGGCATGATAAAACAGAAATATCGACCGACTTTTACCATACACAGGCAACAGTTTGCTTCGATCACAGGGCTCATATCGTTAGTCTGAGTAGTTGCAAAATTGAAAAAGACATTTCAGTCGATCTTGCAATTTGGCGGTCATATTGTCATTTTTGCAAAAAGGACTATGATAATCAAGGTTATGGAAGAAAATCATGCAATAATATCACCTTGACAACTCTCTGAACAAACACAGTGTTTGATCTGACGATTAACATGTGGTCAAAAGTTTCTCTTGTTTTTATGACGTTTGACCTACTTTGTGTATCTCAGCAAGTGCACGGGCTAAAGGTTGGTGTTTGTTCAATATTGATCAGTATGGGACAATGCTTCTATCCCAATTTAATAGATGACCTTGGATAACCTTTGATCTACTTTTATGTATTTCTGAAACTACAAAGGCTTGAAATTTGGTCTTGGTAAAATATTGACGAGTATCAGACTAAAGCTTTTTTCCCTACCCCTTTGGATGACCTTTGCCCCTCTTTCACGTATCTTAGAAGCTACAACGGCTAGAGATTTGGTTTAGTGAATATATTGACCAGTATCACACTAAAATTGTTTCTCTTGTTCTGGAATGACCTTTTACCTTTAATTCATTTTATCTCTGTGATGACGAGGACAAGAGGTTGGGTTTTGATTATAACTTTTACTCTAATTTCTTTTGATGACCTTTGATGATCATATAATAGACCCAGTGTGCGAAATTAACGTCGGTCCGACGGTCCGAGACCGACAGATTTCTCGTCGGGCCGAAAGTTTTTAGCAACACGTCGGTCCTTATGACCGACTGAAATTTGGAATAAATGATGAAAATTTCTCTGTCAAGACCTGTAACAGATACAGATGATGACTGACTCTGAATCATGTGATTCAGACTTGAATGTCATGCACCTATCAATGTTTTCCGCGTGGGAGTGCGGGGCAACAGGGGATATTGATAGCACTTCGTGTCCTGGTAGTGGGGAATTTGATCTCTATTGTACGCCAGACCGGGGGTGGGGGGAGCTGACGATGTCGCAACATAATAATTTTTTGTCTCGCGACTTTTTTACATTTTATTAAGAAGAGTCTAATCTCTCCGATGGACGCGCATAGCACGGTGCAGCTGATTACATTCAGATTAGCTGTGGGTCCATAGCTGTGGTGTTTTCAGACGGGATTCATGCCTTTTACGGGCTGGTTTTGACTTTTACGATTTTAACCCCGCCACTGTGGTGGCGGGGTTAAAAATCGGAAAAGTCAAAACCGGCCCGTAAAAGGCAGGAATCCCGTCTGAAAACACCACAGCTATGGACCCACAGCTACATTCAGATCAGTATGAATTAAGTCCGTGCATACAGATTCTAGCAATGATGGATTGATTTTGGTGCAACAATGTGACACAATATTATAATAATACTCGTCTAGTGAGTGTAACCCTGGTAATGTTAGCATATCTGTGTCATATGATAACAACACCCAGTATGATCACTAGTTCCACACATTAAGTGTTCGGAATTTACATGTACAAAAATGTACATAATAGGCCTACAGCTCTTCAGTTTATCAAACTGACTCCGTTTTCTTTGCTTTGATTTTCCATTGAAGCGTTAAAACATAGCCTAATCGGTTCATAGAAGAGTTTAAGACAAAAAACTACTACGAAAATAGTGTTTTTGACTAAACATATTTGGTTTTGAACCTGGAGGTACTTTTTTTACCTCTATGGTTTTGAACTACGCCCGACACAGGGACCAGATGTTACACGACAGCCCAATTGTGCTACCTGCAGTCGACAGTCAAGTTCAAGTTTCGCTGCGTTTGTTTGTGGACCGCTAGAACATCTTGCTTTCTCGTTGGTCTTTAACCAAATTTCACAAGGCCGACTGTTACCACGATATATCGTGATAACAAGTGTACATTTTATAAAACAGAGCGGCCTTATCATCAACAGTTTTGTTGAGTTGCATGCCGGGGTTGCATGATCCGTCGTGTATACACTCAGAGGCCGAGAGCACAGGCGTACGGAATGTTTCCTAGATCGTCGTCGGATGGGAAGTGACTGACACTGTACTGTGAGGCCGAAGGCCGAACCTCGGTACTGTATAAGAATACCTTGTATTCTTATACAGTAGGCCTACCGAGGTTCGGCCTTCGGCCTCACAGTACAGTGTCAGTCACTTCCCATCCGACGACGATCTAGGAAACATTCCGTACGCCTGTGGCCGAGAGTTGGGCTTCAAATTGTTGCGGTGTATACCGTTTTACGACAGGCAGGCAAAACTCACCGTCATCCTGGACCGTACGCCTAAATGTCGCAAAAAATTACGTCTTTTAAAATTTTACGGTATCATTAACTGATCTTGTTGATGGTTTTCAGCAGTATCGAGAGTCTGTCAAACTTTTCAGAGTCATTTTAATAACTAAGCTTTCAAAGGGCGATGAGACCAAGTAATCGCTCAGGCAAAATTTTTCGATCAGGAAATATGCATTCATTTCCGCGAGTGGCGACGTGTGCCATTCATGTTGTCTGCAACTTCTATAATCGAGAAAAAGTTACGATACTTGTCCTTTTTATTAAAAGTATAACTTCATCTGTTTCTTTATGAATGCAACAGAGGCCACATTTAAATTTTTTATTTTTTGAAAAAAATTTAAAGTAATCCATACGTCATATCAAAATACATACCAAGTATTTTCTCCCTTCTGTTTTTTACATTACAATAAAAAGTCGTAGTGATCAATGTTTGCATAAAAAATTTATTCATACACTCCCCTTACTCATGACTGTTTTCAGGGTACTAAGCTATTCACTCACTCTTCTACCACTTGCTTTGGCTAATTTCAGAAGTGATTTTCAGCTCTCCAACCATTTTCAAATCATAATATCACATGCCCTGGTGTAGTGTACGATAGGGCTGTTCACAGTTTACGTCACTGTTCTCTCATTGATATGCAAAAATAAATATTTTTCCGCATTTTTAGATATTACGCTTTTGAAAATTGCGCATGCAAAATCGACGAAAAAGAATCTTAGTAGGCAACTGCTAGTGTAACAATGAATACTAAAGGCATATTCACGATTCAGAGTACAAGCTGCAAAAACGGCCGTGTATGCAACATTGATAAAATGTCCGCATTTCAAGCTGCGTGTCCGATGTCGCGCGCGTACAGCTATATTTAGTAACAAACCTGTAACCGTGAACAGCGCTATTGTACACAGCAATGTAGAGAACACCATCCCAATAGAAAAGTCATGAGAGACAAACTTTCTCGCTTTCATCAGCCACATGTAGCCAGTGCATGAGCCTGTATTCCCCGGCCCCTGGGTGTTTGACATCATTTTATAGTCCGAGAGTGGGGGATTTGACATGGCTAGAAAAAATGTCGAATTCTCCTGTAAGTCCCATAGTCCCCCCTCCTGTGGTGGTGGAAAACATTGATAAATGTGCGCGCATGACAGTGAGGAAGATGAGGGCTGTGATCTTTTCAGATTCCAGATCATGTAGATGAATGATTCATTCACTCACACTATTCTGCAATCTATGTGAACAATAGTCCTTTTGAGTGAATACTTACTGACTGTATTGATAAAAGGACATGAAAAATCAAACATTACAACATTCAAAAACATAGTATTGGTGGAGAAGTTGACTTTCATGGTCTTCAACAACTGCCTTTATTGAGGACCGGCAGTTTTCTGTAAGGACCTGAAGCTTTGGATTGGTGCAGGTCCTTATGACCTGAAGCTATTTTCTCTTAATTTCGCACACTGAATAGACCTACTTTTACAGAATGAACAACTTAGACCAAGGTACAGCTTAGCTAATATCACACTTGGCACGTTGTCTCTTTCATAATTTACACAACTTATCATGTTCATACCTAATTTAAGGCATACAACCAATAAGGAGAGAGGGCCATTTTTCTCCATCAGTTGCAAGATAGGCAAGTATATCACTGCAAGAAAATATAGGACAGTTTGAAGCTACATGCTGTGTTTGTGGTCACTACATTATTGAATATGCGTGTTGGAACTGGCAAACCAGTAAATACATGGGTGCGGTTAGGAGAGGGCCTCCCCGCTCCCGATGCAAAATTTTTTGAGAATTTGACATTAAAATGACACCATTTGATTAAGCTTATACTTATTATTATCACGAATCACACATGAAAATTGTTGTGTATAGGCCTAACCCCTCCCTGTTCGGCTATAATATTTTGAGTAACCCCTTATTTTCCATCACTTTTGAGAAGCCATCTCCTCCTATTCCTGCAATCCTCAAGTCGCAGACTCCCCTTCAGCTGTAAGCGGAGGGGGTGGCTGATGTAGACTCTCGGATGTAGACTGGCGCCTGTATCCCTGTGTTCATACAATGATCGGTTGACCCTTAATCATCGACCTGAAGTCACAGTAAACACGTTCATCATGTGACCTCTACTTGAAACAGAAGTCATGCTCAGCCACAGCTGGAGGCTTGTCAAGCGACTCAAGATGCGGATGGAAATGACATCCTACAATAAACAGGGCATATGGTGCACCTTGGTGGGCCATATACCTGACAACGATATCAACGCCAAAGGTGAGTATTTATACAGAATTTCGGTGTGCTTGTACCAAGCTGAAGTTGCGAGCTAATATCTCCCTCTTCGGCCCGGACTGATCCTAGTCCTACACTCGAACGACTAGACTTGCCACGGGCGATGCCTGTGACCCAGAGTTCTTTGTCAAGGTCTGTGTGTGTATTGTGTGTTTAGCTCTGCGTGGCAAGGTTGTGTGATACCGGCGTTATACGGCCTCCCTGTCGTGGGAGGCCGCACTAACGCCGGTAACACAGTCTGCCACGCAGAGCTAGTGATGGTCATGTGTACCTATTAAACAAGGCAGAGACTTCCGCAGCATTGCCTGTGACGTAGCTTTACATTAACATCATGAGACACCTCGAGCCACAGTCGCTTGTGGAAAGGCCGCTGTATGCATTACAATTGTAGCTAATCATTACAGTCAGACTATAGTCGAGTATTGCACCACAAGAGCTGTGCACCGAGCGGACCTGCGACGTACGTCTATTGCAGGTACGATAAAATTAAAGTTTGAAGCCGTGAACTACATTGGCAATTAAACACAAACCGGGAGCCAAGCACAACGCCCGCCTTTTGTATATTTACTGGGCACTGAGCTATCGTGTCTCAGAAACCCTTGATCGCTTTATACTATCGGTGCAGAAATCGAGCGGCACCACAGGTATCCGCTACACCTGTACTTGTAACTTGTATACAAATCAGTAAAAACTAAGTCGCTTCACCACCGCTTATTACCAAAGGCATTCGACCTTTAGGATGTAGGACAAAGGTATTCGACCGCCTCTTCACTAGTCTGCTTCTAGACATTTAGTTATGACTTCCGTTTATAATTATCCCCATGACATTCTTTTTGCACACTGCAATGTCACGTTAGACTGTCGACAGACCGTTGTGCCTTTTCTGTCTCTCATTGGTGTAGTATCTCGCACATACGACGGTTGGGGAACTGAAGCAAAATCGTACAGTGATGTGCTTCGCACTCGGAAAGCCCAGCTCGAGCCTTGGTCGCTGTACGCTTGCGATTCCCCCTACCGTTGTAGAGTCTCCAAAAACTCTAACACCTGTGAAGCTCATTTCAAGTCACATAAACTTTCTACACATTAAATATGATTACGCAGTGCGTTCGCCGGGCCCGAGCCAGGCACCCATGCATAGCCACTGGGTTATGCTTGTCAACATGCAGGCCTACATTAATATCATATACCATTATTCTTTTATTGAATAATCATGTCGTATAGACATTCTACATATTAAATTCAATTATTATCCCAGAAATTTGTCAAGCGCCTGTGGGTTAGATTAAAATAAAGATGTCAGTTCGAAAAACATGACTATGTAGGCCTAATTAATAAACTCACTAAACAACCGGTCAACTTGTCTTGACATGTGCCGACACTTAAGGTAGATATAATATAGATTTATTTATTATCGTCCTGTTATTTATAACTTTGCTAGTTTTAGATGGGACTTTCCTCTTTCTCTTCAGTTTTGACCAAAACTCCCCTTCTCAGAAACACAGACACATAGAAAAACAGACTAGCAACGCGGCATGCCTTTTGTTCCATGGTCGTCTCGGTAGACTATGGCCTTTTCATATCAAAATGAGCTTCACTGGTGTTAGATTTTTTGGAGACTTTGTTCGTGGTTGATAATTGCACGAGATAATGCGAAAAGTACGACGAGATTGCATTGTGCTGCCAGTCGCGTAGCAACCATACTTACTTTGTGAGCTCTCAAGGCAGAAACACTGCTTCACGCCAATCAAAACATAACACGCCAGCAGTTTCATAAACACGTCCTTTCATGACCAATTTTTAAAAGACGATATAACTGACCGTAAACTATTGAGTAAAACCAGACAGTATGGATAAAACTTTCAAATTAGGTTCAAACACACTAATTATATATTCATAAATATGTGAGAGGAATTTTTAAAATGATAAAACTCACTTTCCCGAAGCTCAAAACTTTCCCATTTTTGCCAGCACGCCAATTCCGCTCAGCACCACACGACAACAACAACACAAACTTTGCCGAACATACTTTCGCTTAAAAATTGGCGAAAATTCGGAAACTACCACAGGGTGTATGGTCGACACTCTTCGAAAAAGCGAGGCGAGAGCTACGGCCTATTCCGCTGAAGTTGCACTTTAAGGGATGTATGATTCCAAATACAATGCCAGTCCTTCTCGAAGTGCCTTCTTCTGTCTGTCATCTACTGTCCATTTGATAATTTTAAGATACGATTGCTATTACCGTCACTGACATTATTTTTTTCATCAATCAGATCAAAAGTCCGAGCAAAGTGTTCCTAGGATGATGTCAAACGCATGCAGCCATGCTGTAAAACTACCGTACAACTATCTGTCAAACAATGATTTTGAAGATCATATGGCTTTCCTCCGTTCAAGCGTCTATCATGTACTCCCAGAGTGGCATGCACGTCTTCAGCGATCAACTAAATTTCAATTCAACCTCTCTTTAGCCAAAGTTGGGAGGACGTCGTATGATGAATTCAATGTAATGCGTGATTGTGTTGATGGTACACTCCTGGCTACTAACTATGTGCAAAACGTGTGTGTAAGCAAGTTGACGAGAAGGCCAGCTCAACTACCGGACTGGTTCACTGGACGGTATGCTACACATGGCAACCACCACACACCACAGTACATGGATAGGCTTGGAGACACGAAGTCGAAAATATTCCAACACAAAATTCTACCACCAAGCAGTGATATCGATGAAAATAATCACATTACATACACCGCTTATATCAAATATATCGAAGAATGTGCCTACACAGCAGCTGAGAACAACGCCTATCCTTCATTTACCACTGATCTGACAAGATACAGGATCAAGACCATTAGCATTTTACACATCACTGAAGCTCTTGCAGATGATGTGATAACCATAGAAACGTGGGAAGATGAGGCAAGTCGATGGAAATTAAATTTTGTGATGAAGAAGAATGACAAAGAAGAGATATGTCACTGCAGTTTTGAGTACTATGATTTTATCAAGTCAAATCTTTAAATATGTGTCATTTTCGTATGAAATATGAGATGTTGTCATACCAAATCCCTCGAGATTTTATCGTAACAAGGAAGTATAAGAATTCTGTCACATGATGTCTTGTCACATAGCTTTGCCGTGCAGAGTGGAATTGCAATCGACACAGTGATAGCTTCAGTTATATCAACCATATAATTTGAAAAAATGGACCATTCTCTCAATAATAAAACAGCAGCTGACATTAAAAGATTTAGATGACATCTATTCCATGATTAATATTTTCAGTAACTATAATGATCATAGGCAGCAGGACAATTTCATAACTCTTTAGAGCATGTATGAATGTTACATCTGAATACCTTTAGTTACAGAAACACATATTTCCAGCGCATACAAACACTATACTTTTACATTCTCCAGAGTGTACATGTATGCAGACCCATAGACTCTTATGATAGTGCTTATTTTCCTGGTGCCAAAGATGTGCCATCACATAGTTTGAACATAGGTTTCACACATTTGTTAGTCTGCAAATACATGATGTGTTACTGGAGCTTAATGTATGTTCAAGTACCTAACTGAATCTTAACGTATTGTACAATAAGTACCTAACTCATGTACGATGATAAGCTGTAGAACCATTTAAAAACTAAATACATGAATAGTGTCCACAGAATTGTCATTACGCGCACATGCAAAATGTACTTTATTTTCAATCTCGTTAGATACAAATGGTTACTACAATATGATTTTTCGAAGTGGCTTTTCTTCAACTACACAAAGACGATACTTGAAGATGTGGAGTGATTAAGAATGTAATGATATTGTATTTCTCTAAATGTCAAGAAAAAATTCTGGATAAAACGTACGAAAAAGGAGGTCTGCGATGTGGCAGAACAATCGACCAATTTTTACCATATCGCCGCAAATAATTTACTCTGGTTACATGGTTCATATCATTGTCGGAGTACTTGCAAATTTACTAAAGACATACCAATCAGTCTCACAGTTTGGCGGGCATATTGTCATTTTCAACATCGTTTGATGTACCATGGTCAAGAAATAAATAAAACATTGAATCTTCTTATCTTGTCAAGCATAAGATTGACTAGTTTGTTGTCGAAAGTTTTCCCCTATTTATGACCTTTGACCTACTTTCTGTATCTCAACAACTGCACGGGCCAGCGGTTTGGTTTTTCTTGTTTTTGTTTGATATTGGTCAGTGTGGGACAACACCTTTTTTCCAAACTTTGTGGATGACCTGGGATAACCTTTGACCTACTTTTATATTTCTCAGAAACTACAAAGGCTTAAGATTTGGTCTTGGTAAGATATTGGCGAGTATCGGACCACAGAGGGACTGTGATCGGACTAAATCTTTATTCCTTTTGGAATACCTTTGCCTCGCTTTCAAGTATCTCAGAAACTACAAAGGCTAGAGATTTGGTTTTGCTTATACATTGACCAGCCACACTAAAACTGTTTCTCTTGTTTTGGGATGACCTTCATCTTTAATTCACTTATCTCAGTAATTACAAGGGCTAGAGGTTTAGGTTTTGGTTATAAAAGTATGGTTTCACAACTTCTACCCAAATATATTTGGATGGCCTTGGATGATCTTTGACCTACTTTCACAGAATCAGCAACTGAGACTTGGCTACAACTTCGGTAACGTCACATAAGGCACGTTGTCTTTTTGATAGTTGAAACCATATATTATGTGCATACCTAATTTAAGACAAACCGATAAGGAGAGAGGGCAATTTTTATCGCACATGGACCAGTATAGAACCTGAATTTGTTCCAAAATTTGGGAATGACCTTTCACCTATACTTTACGGTATTTCAACATTGCAACTTGTACAGCACGTTTATTTCCTTCTCCCTTTTGAGCAAAATCGGTATGCCTGCTATAATTATGCTACAAAATTTTTATTTTACTGATTGGTAGTACTGTTGTTCGATGCTTTGGTGCCGTTAACTGCGCTTGAAATCTTGATTATCATATTTTGTTGGAAAGCGCTCCAGAATATACAGGTGTGCCTATAACGTACAGCACCATCGTCGCTTCCCATTTAACATCGAATAAATCCTTGTCATTACTTTTTATCCGGTGTACCAATTGTCAAAGGGAAAATGCTTTCCTTGAGTGTATTTTGATATCAACCACTGCAGTAAAAATTGAAGTTTATTGCCTTACAAAATCAATTTATTTACGCAATAGCTCCTCTTGAATACGATATCAAATGCTGTAAAGTTACATTTTGACATGTGCTCAATTCGTTGGAAACAGTCATTGTCGGGTGATGAATTTCTCCGTTGGTTTACGCTTGTTTCTGATCTAGAATCATTGTTGATTACGTTTAGTATTTGTGTACTTATTTTATCCATCTCCCTGTTTGTCGAGATAATAAGTCTACATGTCGGACTAATTCAACACGTTGTTTTATAGTCGCTGCTACAGAATACTGGGGCAGCTCTTAAGGAAATACAGTATTTACAATATGAAAATATCTAACATAGGTTTGTTAGGCAAACAGCTTTGATCAAGACCTGACTTGGGAGTCTCCCTCCCGATACTTAATATTTGAAAGTACAATGTTGAAACACTGTAACTCAAATAATTAACTGAAATAGAGTTATTTAATAACATCCCGCTCCTGATATTGAAACTTTCAAAATGCATTGTCGAAATTTATGACTGAGCAAAGGACACCCGACTCACATATTGTAGCAATAAACTGAGAATCTACTTCATAACACAATGGGATTTGTATAACATACCGTTGGTCACTATTGCATACTTGGGATATTGTCTCATCCAGTTGGTTTACATCACTCAACAGTTGTTTATGTATAAACCTTTCCCCAGTTATCCCACAATGCGATGGCTGTGGCCCCATCAAACTTTTTCAAGATTACATTTGTAAAAGAAAGATTTTTCTTTGAAAAAATTTCTTTTTTTTGAAGAGGGGGTGTGTTATGTAGGTCATTTCCCCCACACTCATCATGACCTGAGTCCAATTAGTCTAGAACATTCTCAAGGTCACTGCCCTTAATGACCTCACAACCTTGAATTCAATTAGTCATGTTTGGAATGTTCTGGAAAGTTGATTAGTTGTGTAAGAGAGATAATTTTAGAACAGTAATTAGCATGTCAATAAAAGTTCTAGATTGTTCTTATATGCTTATGTAAACACATGAGTATAAATACTGGGACAGCAGGCTTGCAGTCAGACTTTTGGGATCGTGTCTCTTGTGTGTTACTAAACTCCAGCAGTAGTCATTTTCAAGACTTTTCAAGACCTTTACTGTCAACGCTGGATTTATACTGTGGACTTTGTGCAGCTTCAAGCCTGCAAGCCAAAGGACTGTTCATTCATCCAACTGACTGTTACAACTCTGAGACTGGAGCTTTGCCGTCCCAGCTGAGATAAGTAGTCTGTACTCTTTTAAAGCTTGTACTCTATCCCTGACTTAGCAATTAGTTTTATTTTCGTAATAAATTTTGTTTAAACGTTAACTGCTGAGTTCACCCTTTTGTTCGTTTTCTCTGCACGTAACAGTATGTACACCGAAAACAACGAAAACACTGACTTTGTGTTGTACAACGGATCGTTATGCAAGAATGACACAAATTTGCAATGTCAAATAATTCCCCGGGTATATTCTATCCATCGTGTAAGCTGCCATAGAGTTTTATGAGAAACATACCCTGTGTGTACCCTGCGACTAAACAGTTCTATGCGTAACGGACCGTGTTTGCACCCTAGTGCGCACTGCATCATGGGACCGGTAAAAGAACTATCGGGTGAGCGTATACAGAAATGGTTCCCTGGTGAAATTTAGAACACAAAATCACACTTGACCTAAACTTGGCCCATAAACAACTTTAAAGCTTTGCGTTAAACATTCATTTAAACGGTTGATATATCATTTTTATAAACACTGAATACATAAAAATACAAACATTCCCACCATTTTCAAGCAGTAAGTTACAACATGGGCGGGCATATCACTTTAAGAGAATATATAGGGACAGTTTGAAGCTGGATGCAGTGTTTCTGGTCACAACATTAAATGTGTGTTTTGACGACCAGGCGATTTTAAAGCAGTCAATACTTAGGTGAGGTACTGACAAGGATAGCTGTTTTCTCTGTGTGTGTGGGTGAGGCTAGGAGAGGATCTCCCAGCTCTCGATGCAAGAACGTTTGAAAATGTGACACCAAAATAACACCATTTGGTGATACTGAGAACACTTATCACACATGAACATTTTGAATAAACCCTGTTCGTCTGTTATGTTTTTAGTACTCCCTTACTCTTATCACTTTTTCTAGGGATGTCTCTCCTAGTCCTGCGATCCTCAAGTCATAATGATGATGCCGCCCCTCCCCCCCCCCCGTAGCTGTCACCAGGATAGATGTAAACTGGCGCCTTTTTGTGTCCAAACAATGCGCCACGGTCACTCCCCATATTTGGAGTGACCGTGAATGATCTGAGGTCTCGCCACAGTAAACGAGGTCACCATGTTACATGACCTCTAGGTCAAACAGAAACCACACACAGACCGTGAGCTTGAGGTTTGGCAACCAAATCAAGATGTGGATGAAAATGACCTCCTATGAGTCCTATGATAAACGAAGAGCATGGTTCACTTTGGTTGGCCATATACCTGATAACTGTATCGATGGCAAAGGTGAGTATACAGAAATTTGGTGTAACACGATTAGAACTGATTTTGGATGATTGGATAGTGAAGTAAGGTTGGTTTACAGTCACTTTTACCCCTATCTAGTTCAAGTGACAATACCAACCAACCCATAGAATTCCCTTCATCGTCCGCATATAGCCATTTGGTTTCGTGACTTTATTCTTTCTACGTGGATATGAGGCGCGTAGGCGCAGAGCGGCATCAGAGAAGACAATCTGCGAATGTAACCTCATCTGCCTTTTGCAATACACTTGGGTTTTTTTTGTAATTTGTAACATTGCAATTTCCAGCTAAATGTGATTAATTAGATCCAATTCTCCTAAATTACTTCCAATCGTGCTGTGTGGGTGTTTGTTCAAAGCTGAAGGTGAAAGCTTGTCTCCCTCAGTAGCCTTCCTCCCTAGGCTGTTGTGATCCCAGGCTACTCAAACAGCCAGATCTACCATGGAAATTGTTCATGACGCATTGTCCCAGGGCAGAGTTCTGTGTCCAGGCCGTGTTTTTTTGGCGATGCTATAGGCGTAACCAAGCTGTAACAACGCACTTGCCTCCGTGACGCTGCTTGTCAGGGAGCTTTACAGTAACATTCAGATACACAGATGTGGCTATGGTACGTGATCCAAGTTGAAAGATCCAACTCGACTGCAGGATTGGTTCACTGGTTTGTGTGCTCCACATGGCAACCACAAGACACCACAATACATGGATTGACTTGGAGACAAACCGTCGAGAATATTCCAGCACAAAATCCAACCAGCAAGTAGTGATATCGATGTAAATAATCACATTACATACACCGCTTACATCAAATATACCGAAGAGTGTGCCTACACAGCAGCTGAGAACAACGCCTATCCTTCATTTATCACTGATCTCACAAGATACAGGATCAAAACCGCTAGCATTCTGTACATGGCTGAAGCCCTTTGAAATGAATTGATAACAATAGAAACGTGGGAGGATGGGGAGAATCGATGGAAATTAAATTTTGTGATGAAGAAGGAAAAAAAAGAAGACATATGTCACTGTAGTTTTTAGTACTATGATTTTATCAAGTCAAATCTCTAGATACATCACTTCATCATCATATTTATTCAGTACTATAGGCCACCGGCCTTAATGTACAATTTTCATATTGAAAAGTTACAGTCACTTGAGGTTTCAGACAAAGTTACATTTCTAGTTTCCATTGCCAAGCAGACGCTGACGTTGTTTAGAAGCAAGGAATACATATTTTGCTAGATTTTCCAAGATGCTCTCATTTTCTGATTGTAATAATCGACTAAATTTCCATTTTATAGCAGGTGTGTAGTAAAATTGAGGAATGAAA